>PISX010009903.1:0-73252 GCA_004024625.1 Mellivora capensis | reverse complement strand
ATCTTAATATTTTAAAAAGACAGAACAAACTGAGAGAAATGACTAAAAAATATACGTAATCCCGGCCCACACTTTTAGGCTTTCCATGATAACATGACAAAGCTCACAGACAATTTAGAGAGCTAGAAGTTACTTAGTACAAACCTTTAAATACTACTATTAAAAGGATATACCAGGAAAGTAAGGTGACCCATCGGTGGACCTTATGCTTATTTGTGAAGCATTTTTATTTATAAACACTGGGTCCCTCAGCTTCCACTTCTTACCCCACCCCTTATAGTATGTGCTCAATACACATTTGTCATTTAAATTAGACTGTCCATGGAGAAGATTTTTACTGCTCAGAGCTCTGCAGCAGCCCATATGCATATAGTATGAGTGCACAGTGTAAGGCACGTAAGTGAGGGAATCACACGGTCATCAAACAACCAGAGAAATTAGCTGCATCATGTGCAAGGCCCGCATTTGTCTTCTCCTTTACTTAAATGTGGCAAACCAAAATCCTGATATGACTCCAACCCCAGAGACAGCCTATTTAACGGAAAGGACCTTTAATTTGTGTCGGAAACACAGGAGTCTAGTCCCTTCTCTGTCAAAATGATAATATCAGCCCTATGGACCCTTTAGAGATGTTATTACTATAAAACAAAATGAGCTTAAAACTAAGATTCCAATGGGTACAGACTCCCAAGAAGATGGACTGCAGGTTTAATATTCCCTCTTCTTCGTATTTAGTTTTTTAAAACTTTTATTTAAAATAGCCATAAAGGTCTACTAAAAGATAAGTTATTCTTGCACAGAGACTGAAGTTTGTTTGAAAACCAAACGATTTCAAAGCATGGCATACATTAAAATACAGTCCAAACCATAGGGTTTGTTTTTTTTTTTTAAATCGGGGGAGGAGTCAAATGCTATAGAAAACATGTTAACTTTCCACTTCTTTCCAGTGCTTAGGAAATAGATACTTTACAATGACAAATCTTTAGCCTACCACATACAGTTTAAAAGGCATGACACTGTAAGAATTAGGAACCAGATATATTTGGACTTCTCACTTAATAATTTGTCTAAATGTTGTGTATTCAATTTAGAATTGATCAATCACTAATTAACTTTCACTTCACCAAGCAGAACCAGAGATTATCACATTTATTTGACAACTATTATAGAGAATTTGACCTTTATACTAGTACTTCAGGGTGCCTGAAGTTTGGCAATGTTTATTCAGATTAAATTATACATATTTAAGAACTATATTTAAGTGAATAGCTGCTTAAGTATATTCTTCATAACACTGAGATTATAAGAAAAAGATGTGTGTGTTATCCAAAACCATGTGGTATTTAAATGATTTCACCTTGTCTTGCTGACTTGTTAAAATCAGGAAATATTTTTAAAATAGAATTTCCTAAGGTGTTTTTTGACTAGAAAGAAATCAAGTTGGAATAAAGAGGTATTTGAGTGAGAGAGGATGGGGGGCCATATCGGACTGAAAGCCTTTTTCAACACAGAGGAAGGAAACAGTGTCACTGTAAGACTCTGGAACAAATGTGTTTCCCTGTGTTTTTGTACCACAATGTTGAAAAACATCATATTTTAATTTCAGGCCTTATAAACTAAAATTGTCCCCTAAAATTAATTGTACTTATTATTTTGGCTCAAAGCCTGTGGCTGACTACATCTATTAGAAACTCCATTGTGCTTTGTAATTAAGGAACCAAATCTAGTTGGCTGATGGGAAGGAAAAAAGTTTAATTCAAAGGGAGATGTAATACTGTGAAAATAACCTAATAATTTGTCTCAACAAGACTTTTGGGGGGAGCAGAGCTTCTCAAATCATCTGTATGATGCATCTACTGTGCAATTTATTATTTTTCCCACTTGTGTCTTTCTTATTAAGTTACAGCTAAAGGTTTTACTTAACCAATTCTCTTGAAACGCTCTTCCTCTATCCTGCACAGTGGTAGTTTCAGGGAAGGCTGCTAAGTAAAAGCACTTCCAGTGCAATTTTTTTTTCCTTTTAGTCTTTCTCCCGTTTTGAAATTTTGTTTTTCGTTTCTATATACATCACAACGTTTAAAACAAAAAATAATTTTTCTTTCCTAGAAGGCTCCGGAAAAAAAAGGGGGGGGTACCTACGGGACCGTCCCTAAGAGTGCGGAGACCGCCGGGTTCACAAGCTCCCAGCCAGGTGATCAAAGGGAGAAGCAGTCGGTAGTTCATTGACCCCAAGGAGAAGGTGACAACATCGGATAGGTGCGCCCAGATGGCACCTGAGCAAGACTCTCTTCTGACCAAGCCTAACCTATACACTAGCCTGGAACCGAGGATCTAAAAAGAAGATGGGGCAGGTAGATGGTGGTGGAGGGTGGATGAGACTGGGCGAGCAGCTCAGATTGCCTTTCGGCAGCATTCGAGTTTGACTCATCTCTCTGGCTTTCAAAACCGGGAAGGGGGAAGTGCGCGTCTGTCAGGAGTTTGGCTGTGTGCTAGGCGGGAGAAAAAGCGCACTCAAATCCTCTCGACCAGGGGCTCTCCTCTGTCCCGGCCAAAAGAGGCAAGCCGTCGGGACGCTCCGAGGTCTGCAGAGGCTGCTACGACAAGCCCACTGTCACCCGACTGGGGCGAACGGCGCGACCCGGAGTCCCAGGGGCGCGCTCCCTGCCAAGCCCCGGGTCCTGCGCGGAGGCGGCGGCGTCCGTGCCTGCACTAAGCGCTCCCAGAGCAGCGCGCCGCGATTTCCTTGCAATTCTTACACTCAGCCGCCGGTGCCACCCGGGTTGCTCCAGAAAAGCCACGCTTACGGAGTTACGAGCAGGACCGCGCTTGTGACCGCAGGGCTACTGGGGAAAGGATTTCCCGGGAAGCCCGTTCTTCACAGTCCCTTTCCCTGGAACCCAGCGGACCTCGAGACAACATGAACTCTAAACCTATTCCGAGAGTTCTCTCAACCTGATGTCAGGATCCCCAATTCTTTTCTTCTCATCTTGTCCGAAAGAACACATTTTGGTAATTCTCACCACCACCGACCCCACCTCACCCTTTTTTTGGGGTGAGCGACTTTAAATAAAGGAGCTCGGAGAAAAAGGTGCGTAATCGAGAAGCTATCTCCGCTCTGTCACAAGTCCCAGAAGCTATCTCCGCTCTGTCACAAGTCCCCGCTAGCCTCCGAGCGGAAGCTCCGCTGCAGGATTTTTTTTTCTTTAATTACGCAATTTAGGCTAATGTAGTCCAGTTGAGAGCCGAGAGCCGTTAGCTGCATGCACGCTGAGCTCAGTGGAATTCACTGTTGAAATTGCTTCTTCAACAGTGACCCTGCGGGGGAGAGCCTGTCCCGAGCCGGACCCCCCTTTAGCGGCCTCTTACCTCGACCCCCTGGCCTCCCACGGTGTCTCCAGTGGACCGTCTACTCCTAACGGCGTCCCCCACCGGCCAGCTGAGCGCCCCATCCCTGGAGCCGCTCCCGCCCGCCGCCTCCCTAGCCACAGTCCCCGGAGCTTTTGAAAACTTTGAGCGCAGGTTTTACGTGACTGGACAGTTATAAATGCTCCTGCCCTTGTTCAGCCAACAAAAGACATCGTTGCTTCCCTTCACATTTCATAAATTAGGAAAACATATAAAGTCAACATTCCAAAAATAAGGTGTATCCGATTCTGGATTTCATTTACCCTTACAAGCCGGTGACACGGAATTCTACCCTTCAAACAAACTGTAAGGATCACTCCTAAAGTCCATCTTTCTACCCCGTTTTGTAATACCGAGTAATTGCAGCCAGGGAGAGTACTATCAGCTTTGCCAGTGTTTACAGATTAAGGAATGGCAGAACACCAAATCACCACTCATTTTACAATCCCTAACCCTGGTCTCCATTCTCTTCACTAACATCCTAGCCGCCCTGTTCCTCCTCCCTCCCCCCCTCCTTTTTTGGCCATCTTCGAAAATTTATTTCCCCAAATCGCAAACCTAACGTTTTAAAGACCTTCCCAAAGTCATCCTTCTCATTGCCCTCATAATCCGCACACCTGCGCAGCTCAGCCCGCTCCTGAAGACGTCGAGCAGGAGACCCAGCTATTTTCCGAGCGGCATCTTCTCTGCTCGCCTAGATAAACCTAAAAAACAAGCAACTTCAATGAATGCAAACTCAAGCTTTCCTGGGGAGAAACGGCGAGGCAGCTACCATGGGTCTCTGGTTACACAAACATACCTAGGGGCAGGTTGGAGTGTGAAGGAGGGCTTCGGGATGGGGGTGGCCACCCTAGGGGTGGATTAAGCCGGTTCCATTGTTAGTGAGTTTAGGAGAGCTAGCTTTTGTTTCCTGGGGGGGAGACACTGAGGGTAAGAACCGAGAAATTTCAGTTAAGCCTCCCAAGTCTGTGAAGGAGCAAAACTTTAACTTTGGACTTTTTTTTTTTTTTTAAGATTTTATTTATTCATTTAACACAGAGAGATCGCGAGCAGGCGGGAGGCAGGCTCTCTGCTGAAGGGAAGCAGGTTCCCTGCTGAGCAGAGAGCCCGACGCGGGCCTCGATCCCAGGACCCTGGGATCATGACCTGAGCCAAAGGCAGAGGCTTTAACCCACTG
Organism: Mellivora capensis; assembly: GCA_004024625.1. Lineage (NCBI taxonomy): Eukaryota > Metazoa > Chordata > Mammalia > Carnivora > Mustelidae > Mellivora > Mellivora capensis. The sequence continues at coordinate 68,670 of PISX010009903.1, read as the reverse complement.
AGCCACCCAGGTGCCCCAGGACTTTGCTTCTTTTACATTGTTTAAGAGACTGAATGAAGCATTAAGACTTCGGTGGAGATGGGGCGCCTGGGTGGCTCAGTGGGTTAAAGCCTCTGCCTTCGGCTCAGGTCACGATCCCAGGGTCCTGGGATCCGGCCCCACATCAGGCTCTCTGCTCCGCAGGGAGCCTGCTTCCCTTCCTCTCTCTCTGCCTGCCGCTCTGCCTACTTGTGATGTCTGTCTGTCAAATAAATAAAATCTTTTAAAAAATAAAAAAAAAAGACTTCGGTGGAGAAAAGATTTAAAGTTATTTGGAGTATTGTAAAAGAAGGGGCGACGCCTGCATCTATCTGCCCTGGTTTCCGGGGCTCACCGGTCCCCTCGGTCGTAGCGGGGAACCCAGGTGGCGACGGCGGGGCTCGCCAAGGCTTCGTACTCCGCCTGACCGTCACTTCGTACTTCTGCTTTGGAGGCCGGGGGCGAGCAGTCCTGCTCCCTCCCCAGCACACGGGCCCCGAGCTTTCCCTAGCCCGCCTGGAGACGCACGCCCAAAGCAAATGCTTTTTCCCGCCCATTTAGGTTTGTGATTGTGCACAGTGCCCAGGAGCTCCGCGTGAGGGATGTCTGACTCTGGATGTGTACGGGCAAGAGAGGCCTTTAGCGGAAGGGGGGTGCGAAGCCCTCTGGACGCCGCGCCTAGGCGGCAACAGCCGGACTGACAACTTTCATTGACCGAGGAGAGCTTCCCAGGCCCAGTCCCGGCGCGAGCCGCGGGGCGCCGCTCGGATTGGGCGGCCTCTGTCACGTGACGAGAGCCACGTCCGGGGCCCCGCCCCCGTCCCTGGCGCGCGCTCCGCGGCATTGGCCGGGCCTCGCGCCCACTTTCACTTTTTACACCGGGGGTTCACAGCCAAGCGATGGCGTGGTTTTTTATTTTTATTTTTATTTTTATTTTTATTTTTATTTTTATTTTTATTTTTTTCTTTTAGGATTTTTGAGGAACAAAAGGGAAGCATTCTAAAGACATAAGGGTTGCACTTGCTTAAGGTGGGGGACTGCTCTCCGGGAAAGGAGCTGGGAAACGGGTGTTTCCCGCTTTCCAAGGGTAAAGCTGGGTTTGCAGATCTACGGGGGGGGGGGGGGACGCTAAAAACGCGATTAAAAGTAGAAAGCGGTCGGTGCCTCACCTTCTCCGCTCTGACCTGGTAATCTGGTTTTGAGGAAGAAAGTCCTCCGCGTAGTTGATTACGTTAGAGCCGGTGAACGGCTACCAAAGCCAGCTCGTTGTGCAAACTCAGTAACTGCGCTCCTTCGGAAAAGCTGACCACGGCTTCGGTCTCGGCTCCAGTCCGCGGTGACTTGACTGGAAGCAGTTCAGCAGAACTGTACGGAGAGGGCTCTGTGCTGACTCGGAACGAACTAGTGACTTGGTGAAACCCAGGCCCAGCTAACAGTACCACGTGCGTGTTTGGCGCTTCTACTCTCCCTTACTGTTATCGTGACCAGTTACTGTCTATTACCTTACAAACACTCTCCTGTAGTTCCAAGTAACAAGTTCCCCATTAGAAATAAAGGATTTCAGAATACTGAAAACAGTTATATTATTACTAACGCTGTGGAGACGGTGCATGGGTCAACAAATAACCCGTTCCCTTGGTCCTTTATTTATATAGCAAAGTTATTACACATATGACCTATTTCCAAAGGCATGACCTGCTCGATTCTGGGTATGACAGCAATCTGTGAACCAGACTCTCACATACAGTGCCCTCATAGTGTCCATCAAATCAGGACAAATTGCAACAGTATTGGATTTTGGAAAGAAAAAGAAATTCCCCTTGTAGATGTCTCCACCATTTGATAGCAAAGTGACTTTTAGCAAGTTTGTCAACTGTCTAAGCCCTGTTTTTTGTTTTGTCATCTGTTTCTTTCACAGGGCAAGAGGAAACCAGGTAAAGCTTGGACAAATTGCCTCGCACAGTGGCTGGCACAAAGTAAATGCTCAATACATTGTTATTGTTTTATTGTTATTGTTATTGTTATGGAAGTGAAACAATTTACACTTCCTCCTCGTAATTTTAAGTGACTATACAGTGTTGTCCATTCTTCCATGCTCTATATTTATATAGAAGTTTGATTAGGAGAAGGGAAAGCTCATAAAGCAATTTGCTTCAGTCGTATGTTGTGATAGTAACTTCCACTAACTAATTACATGTCATTTTGAAAGTATTTCCTCAAATTTGTTTTGAATATATAATATTGACTTTGAATTTCCTTAACTTCCCCCTTATACTTTTACAAAATGAAAGGGTATGTTCTTTGTACTTTACCACTAGTTATTTCACAACCAAACATGGTAACTTTTGGGGGGAGCTGAGGGTGGGGGAAGAGGTTATTATTTTCTCTGGGCAGTTAGCTAAAAATCTAACAAAAAGTCAAGTCTGGAATAAGAATCAATTAAATAATGAAAAAAGAATCACATTCTTTTGTATTCTCTATCTGGGGGAAAATCATATTTATATACAATCTCATAAGAAACATTGCTGTGTTTTGAGTTCTGTTGTTTTTGGAAGTCAGTTTAGAAGTTGGAAATTAAAGTATTTTTCCTTTTAACATTAATGTAATTATCACTAAGTAGAAGGAATATCTCTGGGTAAACCTCTCTCCGGAGCTCCAAATTTCCTCTTCCACAAATGACACTGGATCTGCTATTTATGGGTTTATATGGAGCCAAACTCATCACTTCCCCTGCCCCATCCTTCTCCATTTTGGAGACCTCACTTAGTTAAATACTCCTGGTTACCCATACTCCAAACTTGAGTCATTTTCTCTTTCTCCCTTGCTCCATTATCAAGTGCCTTAACCTCCTTATTAGGCCTCAGATATGTTCCCTCCCTTCCTTTCTTATTCCACTCTTCTAGTTCAGGCCTCTCCAGTAGTGCTCTCTAGCTCCCTTGTTGCCGCAGCCTCTTAACTGTGAGGTTCTGCCATTATCAGTCCCTTTAAATCCTTTCTCTGAGTGACTTAATCTAAAAAGCAGATCTGAACATGCCACTCACCTTTAATGGCTTCCCCTTACTTACCAGATAAAAATCTAAGCTCTTCACCCCAGCATTCAGAGCCTCTGTACATCCCTCCAGCGTCCCTTCTCTCCATTTCCTGTCCTGACTTCACATTCCAACTACACCCCGTTCCATTTGTTTAACACTGCTAAGGGCCAGCCACTGTCCTAGGCACTTAGCATGGGCGGGGGGGAGCAAAACTTGTATCTTTGCCTTCCTAGAGCTTATGTGGAAGGGGATGGGTGGTGTCAGTAAACAAGAAACACAATAAATAAGCACATTTCACAGGCTCTGGGGGGAGTGGAATTTTAGATTGTCTGATCAAGGTTGTCTATTAAAAAGGTGAAATTTGAGCAAACCCTCCAAAGGAGGTGAGACACTGAGCTACATGGATAAACAGAGGAAGAAAATCTAGGCAGAGGGAACAGCCAGTGCAAAGTCCTAGGATGGGAGTTTGCTTACTACATCAAGGAGAGAGCAGAGGGAGTAGTAGATGAGGTCAGAAAGAAAACAGGATGTGTGAGTGTGCTTTTAGACAGGTTCTCATCAACCATTGTAGTTGGAAGCTTCCTTTGCATTTAATGGGAAGCCAACTACTTGTGGTCACTTGCACAAGCCATAGTGTTTAGACCTTGTGTTCTAATCATATGCTCCCTTCTCTTTGGATTGTACCTTTCTCCAGCTGAATTGGTCCTGTAATTCTTTTTGATTGTCTCTGTTACTGCATTTGCCATATTACTTGCAGGTCTTGAGGAAGGATTTTGGTTTATTCATCTTTGTATCTTCAGTGCTCATTAGCAAGCACATAAACACTTAATGAATAAATAATGATTGTTATTGTTTATAGGTCACTACATATGTTGGGTGTTTTATATGTTTATAAATTCTTAAAACAACCCTACAAAGTGGGCTTTATTATACCTATTTTACAGAAGAGGAAATGAGATTCAGAGAGGTTACGTAACTTATTATGTCCCACGACTGGTAAATATCTGAGCTGGGTTTCAGACTCAGGTGTCTGCCCAATTGCTACACTGCCTTCTTTTCATTCATGAGGCTTCTTCACTAGATTGAATGAAGGATGGATGGCAGGAATTTATTTCTGGTTTGGTTTCTTGCACTTAGGTTTCCTGAGCTTAAACAAATGATCAATTCTACTGTTTATTAGTTCATTAAATATTTAATAAGTATTTTGTGCCAGGTACTTGGAATATAATACTGAACAGAACATGTAGACCCTTCCCTTGTTCAGTTTACACTAAAGCAGAGGAGACTCACAATTGTATAAATAAGGGCAGTGATGTGTAGCCAGTGATCTGATGGAGAAAAGGACGAAGTGCTACTAAGGCAACCGTAGCAAGCAGCTTCTGACCCAGCCACCCAGACCAGAGAATGCTGTAGATTGAAAGTGCAAATTTCCTGGAGGAAGATAATTCAAAGTGGAATTTACCCTTGGCCTTCGGGACACTGAAATTCAGAAAGTGGAGATGTGTTTAGTTGTGAATAAAAGAATCCCTTACGGACTTCTATAAGGTGCTAGGTATTATATAAAAATCCAAAGGATCTTGCTGTATTCATTCTTTCCCCAACTTTGGCAAATGTTAATGCTCTTTGCCCAAATTTGATTACAAGCTTTATATATAAAGCCTAAAGCATGAACTTTTTAATCTTTGTTTAATTTTGTTATTTGATGAGTTATTTGACTCATTCGTTTGTGAAGAAGTAGTGCAATGTGTTTCAGTAGTTAATAAATTCCCCAACCATGGAATCTGAGGGCTTATTCAAATTATTTTCTTCCACTGGAATTTGGTGGTATATTGCATCATCGGCTGGAGTTTGGTAACTTGTTACAGAATGCAAATTTTTATATTATGTTGGTGGAAATGAAATTTCATATTTACTCACTTTGAATTACTGTTCAATGGGTGAAATAATCCAGGAAACCATGACAGGTGGTGTGACTGAGACAGGAAGAAGCCAGGCTGGAAAACCAGAGACCCATATTCAGAAAGTAGCATTTTAGTGCTTTCAAGCTGATGGAAAATTAATAGGTTGTTTTCTATAGATTTCCCCTCTTTTTCAAGTGCGGATAAATTTGACATAATAACTCTAATGTATGACTCAATTTTCAAAATTAAAAATTTAACCATAACAATAGTTGTTCAGACAGCTTGAAACTGGTGGTGGTGGCAAGAGAGCAGTTGTTTTTAATAAGAAAATGATGGGGAAGATCAAAGAAGAGCAGGGATCAGGATGTGGGAGTGAGTTCTCTTTATTGCAAACTGCTTTAGAGGGAGGTGAGAGATGGAGATTAGAGATGATGAAGACCTTTCCTTTTGGCTTCTCTGATCTAGCCATGGATGATGAGAATCCCTCTGGATGAGCGTCAAAGAAAAGACATGGTTAAATGGGTAATAAAAGAAAAAGCAATTGCCCATAAATACTAAGTGTTTTAAGTTTGAAATTTTCCCTTAAAAAAGGAAAAAAAAAAAAGAAAAAAAAAGCCTTAGCTATTGCAGTTATCCTCTACAGCTTGTAAAACACAAGTTTCTCTAATGGAGCAGGTCCAGCAAGTCTTGGTTATAGAAAGAGTTAGGAATATTGTGAGAATCTGAAGAGTCCTGGCAAATATGTGCTTTGAGGCTTTAAAAAGAGCCCCAGAGGAGGGGAAAATATGCTGAAAAAAAAAAATAGCAATAAAGTATTTTTTATGTTAAGAACAAAAAGACAGGAAATGTTTTTTTTTTTCCCAAATATTGTTGCATTTACTCCATCTGGTGAAATGAAATAAGACAGATATGTTATCCTCCACTGTTACACAAAAACACCACCAGCAGGCCAGTTAAATGGTGGAGAGCTGGTGTCCTTGGAACAGTATGTATGGCATTCTTGCCCCCCAGCTTCCCCCCAAAATGCCAGCGCATGTACTGTTTCTCTGAGGCCATCAAAAGTTTTTGGCTTATAACATAGGTTTTTTGGTTCACAGAATAACAGTTATGGAACTGTCATCATTATGGTCTAAGGAAACCGTCCCTGTTTGCTAACTTCCTTCCCAAACATGTTTTGCCCTAATTACATTTTTGTTGGTGGTTTAGAGAGGCCAGGACAACCCAAGGGAATGATTCCATTCTATCTGCACCTTTCCTTTCCCAGAAGGCCTGCGTCCTTTCATACCCACCAAACTCACTTGCTCACTTGATTAACCCTACTGAGAGAACACAAACAACAACAACAACAACAACAACAAAAACACCCAAACAAGCCCTGTGAAATTAACTGGACGTTTTGTTTTTGTTTTTCCCCTGCAGGGATTACAGAGCTGGTGTGCGCTGTCAGGCATCCGCTCTTGGGGGCTCCAGGTGAACTGGAGAAGGCCTGTCAGCGCGCCTGTGTGGCAGTGCGTGGGGGTGTGTTCCCGAAACGTCCAACAGGCATCCCAAAATGTTGTGTGTTCGGGGGCCAGTGTCCATAGCTTGCGTTCAATTTTGAAGGGATCGATGACCCCCCCCAAAGGTTAGGAAACATAACATCCAGATTAATTCCTTCATGGTGGCCAGACTGGGATCTTGCTAGGCCCTGTTGGCCGGAAGACACTTAAGAGATGCCTTGTATATTCGGTTTAATGAATTTCTACAATAACCTGTGACATCTTCAGCAACAGCCCTCAGGATTTCACCCGCGGGCACGGGAAAGTTGGTCCCAGAGCCTGGGTTCTCTCTGGGGCGTCCTCGTCCCGGGGAGACCCGGCACCGCCGGGTTCTGGGCGTCTGGGCTGTTTCTCCCCGATCAACCAAACTCTCCGTTTCCGAGAGGGCCCTCCAACGGTCTTCCTTGGATGACCCGTCTACGGGAAACTTGGGTTCCCCTTTCCTTCAGACTTGTGAGGCGCGGCAGTAGAAGGAAAAAGGAATACCTCCAAAAAAAAAAAAAAAGAAGGCAGGGAGCCGCGTCGCGGTGCGTTTCCGAGGACGCGGTGCGAGGACTCTCCCCAGTCGGGCTGGCGGCCCCTCGCCCATCCCCAGCGCCGAGACCCGCGTCCCCGCCGCACAGCCGCAGCGCGGCGCCTTCCAGTTCCCGGAGCTCGCCCCGGAGGCCCGCGGCCCGCTGCGCTCGGCTCGCCGCTTCGAGGACGCGCCGGCCGAGGCCCCTCGCCGCCCGGTCCGCCTGGAGGAGCCGGCGCGCCGGCGTGTGGTGCGGAGGGGGGAGAGGGGGTTGCTGCGGGGCCCGCGGGGCGTCGGGCGCCCCAGCCTGCCCCCAGCTTCAGGTGCGACGACGGAGAGGGCTGGCTCCCGTCCGGGGAGCCCCCTCCCGGCCCTTGGCTTTCTTCGCACCGTCCCCGAGCACCTCGCTCGTCCCCGCGTGGCGCCGGGGAGGCTGCGTGAAGATTGCGCTGCGTACGCGGGTAAACGGGCCGTACGATGCTAGGGGAAGCTCGGAGGCGCTGAGGAGTCAGTTTTACGGGCTCCTTTCTCTCACCGAACCCAGATTACTCCTCAGTGCCCTTACTGGGGGTGCTAGTATCCCCATTTCATGGAAGGGCAGCCCCGGAGATTAAATGGCTTCCGTGGGGCCGTGGCAGTGGGGCTGGCGGCGGCCCTTTAATGCTGAACGGGGCACGCCCAGCTTTTGCCGCATCCCAGCTGCCTCCGGTGAAAAGGGTTACCGTGGAAGCAAGGATTAACGCAGGTGCCGAGGCTGTGCGCTCCCTCTTCAGTCCGGATAAAGTGGGAAAAGTGGGAGCACGGCGGCCCGTCCTCGGCCTCTTCTCACCTGCCTTTACCCCTTAGTGACCTCGGGCAGTCACCAGCGCCTAGAGGCTGGCAGCCCCTCCCCCACCCCGATTAAAAAGAAATTATACATATATATGTATATGTTTATATATATATATTTGTTTATTTCCAGCCTGAACTTCTCTAAACTCCAACCTCCAGTTTTGTGTATTCAGCTGCCTGCTGGATATCTGAAAGATGCCCAAATTTAACTTGTTTGAAGCTTTGCCTCCAAAGCTGCTCCATCCAGGGTACCCCTTTCCATCAAGAGCAATCCTTTTTTTTTTTTTTTTTGGTTATTTATTTATTTATTTATTTATTTTTAGGAGGTGCTCAGGCATCCTTGACTCCTCTTACTTTCACACTCCAAATGGTGCCCACTGGAAAATGCTTCTCTGTATATTCAGAATCTGACTGTTCCTTATGACATCTGCTACTACTACTTGGGCCTACATCATCATCATTTCTCCATTAGGTTATTGTGATATCCTCTTAACTAGTCTCCATGTTTCTACTTTGCTCCCTGATAGTGTCCTCTGTGATGCTGTTCTAGCCAGAGTGATCCTGTTCTATAAGGGAGCTTAGAACCCTCAGTGACTCCCCACCTCACTGAGGATCATAGTCTAAATCCTTCACTCTACACTCCTGAGTGACCACTCCACCTCTGACCCTTCTATTCCCCTTCTCCTTGCCTACATCCCCTCCACTCCAGCCATGGTATTAGTCTTGCTTTAGGGTCTTTGCACTTGCTCATCCCTCTGACTGGAGCACTCCACCCCCCACTCCCCCTCTGCTTTTCCCTGAAATACCATCTTCTGGGTAAAATTCCCTCTCCCCTACCACCTGTTTAACACTGTAACCCCATTCCTGCCATTTCCTTTTCCCCTGCTTAGTTTTTCTCCATGGTCCTTATATACTCAATTTACTTTCATCCTCTTGTTGCTTCTGTCCTTCCACAAGAATGTAAATAATATATATGTGGGTAAGGATTTTTCTAAATTGCTGTATCTCCAGTGCATAGAACGGTGCCTGGCACATGGAAAGCACTCAGTAAATATTTGTTTTATTATGAATGAACCCACAATAAAGTGTGAGCAAGGGAGTAGCTCCACTATATACTAGCTCTATGATCTTGAGTAAGTTATTAAACTGCTCTAAAACTCAGTTTTCTCGTCTGTAAAATGATGGTAGATACTCCCTTACAGGATTATCAATGTTATTAAATAAGTAAATACATATATTTTATTTTATTTTTTATTGTGTTTTGTTTTTTTAATTTTTAAATTTTTTATAAACATATAAAGTATTTTTATCCCCATAAATAAGTAAATACATATAAAACTCTAAACACATAGAACACCATAAGTGGTAGTGATTTTTACCGATATATAGTATTGATGGTGGATATGCAAGTCAGAGTTCTAATTATGCATATATCTTTATAAGTCATTTCTCTATTTGTAGTGGTACAATGTAAATAAGAATGTAGCATCTGAAATCTTTTCTTTGTTTTTGATATTTCTTTGTACAGTACCTTGGAAGTGTGTGGTCTGTGTTCCTGCTAATGGCTGAGAGGGAAAATTCCACTTTTTGCTTCAGTTGTGTCAGCATCATTACAAACTGTCCTGGTCATCTTCCATGGAAAGAAGGAAGGGGAAATTAGATTTCTTGAGAGAATGTGAGTTATCCCCTTTTATTGATTCTATCACAGAAATTCTTCTGAATATGTAAAAGGATGGACTGCTGGGTATGGGGTGGAATGGAGGGAGGGGCACTTAACTTAAACCTCAGGGGCTGGAAGTGGTATTAGGATGGGGGTTTCCCTTCCGCTTCCCAGCCTGTTTCCCTAGGCAGATCTCCCAAGGGGGGACTCACTGGATGGGAGATGGGGAGTGTCAGGAAGTAGAGGCAGATGATAGGACTGAATTAGGGAAATTGACCAGTAGGTTCATTCTGCTCTTCCCTCTGGCTGGCCCAGCCTCTCATGGCTCCTCCTTCCCCTGGTTTGAACAAGTGTCCACTCTATTTAGACTGGCAGCTGGGCCCCACTGCCTGTTCTCATTGTGAGACACACTATGTTTGCTGTGTACCTCTCCCACCCATGTGAACTCCAAGGGGACAGCAATTGTTGTCTGTTATATTCCCTGCTTTCTTTCTAGTTCCTAGGACAGGTCATTAATTGATAGAATGAGCCCTCATACTGAGTTTATTCAGTTCTGCCAAGCAGCCCCTGACATTAACTGAACAGTCCTTGTGCCAGAACAGTTAAAATGCATATCTCATACTGTTCTCACAACAGAACTCCGGGTGGTGTTGTTACAATTCCCTTTTACAAATAGAAAATGTGAAGACCAGTGAGGTTAAGTAACTTGCTCAGGGTCACAGAGCAGCTGAAAAATGGTGGAGCTAAGGACAGAATCCACACAATCTGGGCCGGAGTCCCAGACATCTTTGGGATGAAGGTGAAGAGGGCTGATGGCAGCATCAGGTTCAGTAAGCCTGAACCCCCAAATGTCTTAAAGTTGAAAGGTGGCCGGGGACTAGCACGAATAAGATGTCCCTTTAGAGTTTCCATGGCCACCAGGTGGGTCCCGGGCTATAGCCAGCCTCCCTGGCGCCAGCTTGGGCCTGATACGTGACCATCAGTCTGACCAGTCTGCCCATCACTCTGCCCAGCAGAGAAGCCTCTTCAGAAATGTCCTCCCTCCAAAGTTCCTGCTGCTGCTCAAATAACTCGAATTTTCCGCATGGGGATAAGCCGAGGTCAGTGGGACGTGGGTGAACCACCAAAGGCCCTACAGATCGAGCCCAGAGTGGTCTCGGGTTTCCCCTGCCAGAGGCTCCGCCACTCTCCGATCCCCTTGGAAGACCCCGAGGGAGAAATCGAGTTGATAAGGAAACTAGAAACTGGAACTCCGACTCTGAGAACCGAGAACCCGACTGTACCGGGCCGGGCGCGCGGGTCTGTGCGGGGGCACTTGGGCACCGAGCCCTGGGGAACGCGCGCTACCCGCCCCGGAGGGAGGGCGGGGCGCAGGGGCCGCAGCGCGCCCTGCATCTAGGGCGCTGGCATCTCGCTCCTCGATCTCCTTTTTTCTGTGCTAAAAAACCAGGAAAATACTTGGAGGCGGGTAGGCTCACCCTGTGAGCGGGTTTTTCTCAGTCCTTGGGAGAGAGAGCGGATGTGGCATCCAGGCTCCCTGGCCTCCGCCCTGCCTCTGGATTCGGTTCTTGCCCCCGGGCTGCCTGCGTGCACCCGGGAACCTGTCTATCCACCAGGCCTCCGCTGAGCCAGTTTTTAAATGTAGGGAGAAATACAGAGGACACTGAACACAAATTCATTTTGCGAATGTGACCGAATTCATGGGAGCTTTCGGTCATTTCGTGCTTATGTGTGTTATTTTTAGTTAAGAGATACTAAAGTCATAACCATTCATCCTGCGGGTTTCTGGAAAAATTTGGAGATTAAAATACCTGAAAATTCTGGTAATCCCTGTTCAAGTGAGTCAATTAAGAAGAATTTGTTTACCACCCCCAGGTAGAATCATAGGAAAGTCAATGAAGAAGTACGCTCAACCTCTATAGTTCTGTTTGGAAACTCGAAACCAACTCCCCGCCCCGCCACCCCCCACCCTCCCATCCCCCCATCCCCGTCTTTTCAGCATATTAATTGCCCTAAAATGTAGAGATTTGCCTTTTGCAGACGTTTGTTTTTGAACCGGTATTTGCTTCAGTTTTCTTCCGCAGACGTTACTGATACCAAGGAAGTATTAAAACAAAATAAACAAAAAACCCAGCTGATTTGTGTTTTTTTGTCTCAGTTATTGCATCTTGTACTCTTGGCTGATATTTTTTAAAAGGCGGGGGGAGGGCTTCTTTTAAATGAATTTAGAGTAAAATGTAATTGAGATGTTTGGCAACCTCATGGTAAGACATAATAACGAGCTCCAGGATACAGGCTAGAATTTAGTTCCGTTTCTTGCTTCATTACTCACCACTTGATGTGGCCTCTGACAAGTCGCTTCACTGTTCTGGGCCTCAGGCTCTCTCTCCATCAGTTACAAGGGGAGCATCTTAGACATGTACCTGCTTCCTGGGGGTGTTGTAAGGGTTAATGAGATATGTGGTGAGTGCTTTGATTCTAGGGTAAATGACCTGCACAAATAAAACATGATTACATCTCAGATTCTTCTTTGATTCATCTGAATAAACCGACCTTTCCTTTATGAACTCGTCCTGTTAAGTTTTCTACATTGAGTTATTTGATTTTAAAGTTCCGTGTTGGGGCAGTCTATAGATTCAAACTCTGTATAAAAATCCTTGATAGGTTATATTACCCAGGTCAGGGAGAACCTCTGTTTGTTCACAGATATTAAATAACTTACTCTCCTTATGCAATTCATCTTATGTATTCAACAAATGTTTACTGAAAATGTACTCCTTCTAGGGATTGCCAGGGGTGCTAGGGAGTCCTGGAAAGAACTGCCTTGTGTGCCTGCTGCTCCAAGACACTGTGTGAAACACTTTGTCTATATGATCTCACTTAATGCTGGCAACAGCTCCCTGAAACACAGATTCTAGTCTCACCCTGTGTGTAGAATGCAAGGGGAAGAGTTTCTCAGTAATTTGGGAAGTCAGGGACTGGTAGAGCAGCATAGTCCTGTGAGGTCCCCTGCAACAGTAAGGGACTACTTTTTTGAAACTTCTGATGGAAATTTAAGGTCACTTTTTTTTTTTTTTTTAAAGAAAAGATTTTGCCAACGCTGCCTCAGCAGACATGAAATTTAGCTATCTCTGGTGTTTAACGTCCTTAGACCAGGTGGTCCTTGAGTTAAGAGGATGTCAGAGAAAACTTACAATAAACGAATTTACGTATAGGCAAAATACGATAACTCAGTTGGAATTAGCTAAATACTCAAAAGTGTAGCCACCATCCCTCCACCCACTCCCCTCCCACACCCACCTTCCCCTACTCACACCATAGGAAAAAAAATCTACATAAGCTTTTATGGGGTCACTACCTGGTGTTTAGAAGTTATCTAAAAGACAAAATTGTAAAGGTTTACAATGGGCACACAAGAAAGCGGGCTGTGTATCCTGATTTAGTGAGGGAAAAGATAAACCTGGTGGGTTAGGCCTATTTTGCATGAAACACAAAGAAAGATCCTTTATCCATCCCTGGAAATATGATCCACCAAAGCCAACTCATAATGCTGGACTGGAGAAAAGGAGCAAAGTAAGCCAGAAAGTACAGGTTTTGATCTTCTGTTGTGGACAGTGAGGCCAGCTGCAACAGATTGCTTAGAAAGTTCAGTATTTACACTATAGTATTACGGTATGACACATTTGCTGCCTGCTGACAACGTGCTAAGTCATCAGCATGATTAAAAAGAACACCTGTGTGCTGGATTGACGGTGTCCTAGCTTATGGTATCAGACATGTAACTGACACACACACACGTATAACAGAAGCAGGTGTATATATGGAGAGCAGCGAGTGTTGAATGATTTAGATATATAGGAATTAGTTGTGGTGCTTTCAATGCATGAGAGAATAGAAAGTGAGACATGTGTCATTCATTCAGAGAAAGTAGTCTTGGGAGAATTAGAGGAAACTCCTGTCTTGCTTACGGTTACTTAGTTGGGAAAGGATTCTTGATCAGGAAACAGAAATGGGGATTTCAGAGTAACAGAGTCATAATATGTTGGAATTATAAGGGACTTGAGAAGTTTAAATCCAACTGTTCATTTTATGAATAAAGAAGCAGGGGCCCAGAGCCCTAGACTGACTAGTTACTAGCAGATTTAGAACTATAATGCAGATGCCCATCCTCTGATGTGCTAGTACTCATCCGTATTAGAAGGTTTTTCTTGCTGTTGTTTTGTTGAGTTTTATATTACTTTTTATTATGGAAATTTTCAAGTTATAAAAAGATAGAATGTGTATTTCACCTCCATATATAATGGAGAATAACCCTCCATATATATTGATGCCCCATATATATTGCCTAGCTTTATGCCATTCTTATTTCATCATAAGAATCTATTCCCTTGGTTTTTTTGTTTGTTTGTTTGTTTGTTTTGTTTTTTAAAGATTTTATTTATTTGACAGACAGATCACAAGCAGGCAGAGAGAGGGGAGGAAGCAGGCTCCCCACTGAGCAGAGAGCCTGATGCAGAGCTCCATCCCAGGACCCTGGGATCATGACTTGAGCCGAAGGCAGAGGCTTTAACCCACTGAGCCACTGAGGCACCCCTATTCCCTTGTTTTTATTTTTATTCTTTTCTGGAGTATTTTAAAGCAAATCTCAGCATCCATATTGTTTCGCCAGTAAATTCCTCAGTATGCAACTCTAAGTGATAAGCCTTTTAACAAATGCTATTCATATACCTCACAAAATTAACAACAAACCTTAGTATTATCTAGTACTTGTATCTTATTCACATTTCTTTAATAGTCTCAGATATCTTTTTTTTACTGTTGGTTTGTTCAAATCGGCATCTAAGTAAGGTCCACACATTCCATGTCATTGTTATGGCTCATAATCCTCTTTTATTCTATAACTGTCTCTTATCCCCCCCCCTTTTTTTTAATGGTTTTGTTGGTAAAACCAGGCCATTTCTCCTAGTAGAATGTGCCACAATGTGTGAATTTGGCAGAATCCTTTCCTTGTGGTGGTGTTCACTTTGTTTCTCTAGAGTACATATTTCCTGTAGCTTGGTGATTAGATCCAGAGTCTTGATTAGGTATAGGTTCAATTTATTTAAGCAGGCATAGTTCTACTGGGCAGGAATACTTCTATAAAGTATTATGTACTTGCTATAGCATCAATTCTTGAAGCACAAAATGTTTGGTTATCCTGATTTCGGTAATGCCAACATTGGCCAGTGGGCTCAGGGGGTGTCAGCTTAATCTCTCCATCAGCCCTTCATTTAATGGTTTGGGATCCACTGATGATTGTTGCTTAGAAATTCTTTTATTTCACTGGAGGTTGAAATGGTGATTTTTTTTTCATTCTATCATTCATGTGCTTTTACTAACTGAAATACTTTTTTCTTCTAATATTTTATTGAATTTATTTGAGAGAGAAAGAGTATAAGTGAGGACATGAGACAGGGGTGTGGGGGCTGGGAGAAATAGAGGGGCAGAAAGACAAGCAGACTCCCTGCTGAGGGGGAGCCCATGGGGCTCTGTGAGGGCTTCTCCAGGGGCTCACAGCAGGGCTCAATCCCAGGCCCCTGAGATCATGACCTGAGCTGAGGTCAGACTCTTCATCAACTGAACCACCCAGGCACCTCTGGAATACTTCCTTAAATAACTTTCTCCCATTTACTCTTTGGCTCCCTTGAAGTACTACAGCATAGGAAAGAGAGTATAAATGCTTGAGTCTTTCTCTTTGGCTTTTAATTTCCAGGGCAATGAGTGGGGTATGATAGAGATTGCTGAGGTAGATTCAATAATTCTGGGCAAGGTGTTCAGAAAGTATTTCTCAGAAGAAAGAGAATTTGAGCTAGAACTGGAAACATGTCTATGATCTTGATAGGCAAAGAAGAGAGGGGAGTAAGAGCATCATGGTCTGAGGGGACTTCACGAGCAAACCAGAGGATGAGGTTGAACTGCTGTGACTGGATCATAGAGCACGTGGGCCTTTTGGGGGAGGGGCAGGTCTCTCTCAATAGGTTGTGACACTCTTGGGGGAAGGATCCGTGTTTTCTTCTCCTTTGAAACTACAGTGCCAAGAGAGTCACTTGACTGAACATTTTTTTCAATAACTATTTGTTGACTAAATGAACTTGAACTTTCTTTGAAGCTTGTATATATATATATATATATATATATATATATATTTTTTTTTTTTTTTTTTTTCCTCATAGTAGCTTGTTTTATGTTCTTGATCAAAGAGCAAAAGTACAGGCTATTTGTCATTTAATAGAATGAGGGGAGAAAAGCAAATGATCATCCGAATTGATGTACAATAAGCATTTGACAAAACTCAATACTTTTCATGATAAAACACTCAAACTAGAAATAAAAGGAAAATACCTCAACATAGTAAAGGTCATATATGAAAAGCCCATAGCTAATGTCATACTCAGTGGTAGAAGACTGAGAACTTTTCTTCTAAGATCTGGGACAAGACAAGGGTGCCCCCTCTCACCACTTTTGTTCGACATAGTACTGGAAGTTCTAGTCAGAGCAATTAGGAAAGAATAAGTAAAAGCATTCAAATTGGAAGGGAAGAAGTGAAATTACCTCTATTTCATAATCTCATACGTAGAAAACCCAATTCCTTAAACAAACCTAAGAGACTGAATAAAAGTATTTGGCAGAGTTGCAGAATACAAAGTCAATCACAAAAATCAGTTGTATTTCTATACATTAACAATGAAAAATCTGAAAAGAGAATTACAAAAACAATCCTATTTAAAATAGCATGAAAAAGAATAAAATACCTAGAAATAAACATAATCAAGAAGGTGAAAGATTTGTACACTGAAAACTACAAATCATGGCTAAAAGAAATTAAAGACAAATAAATGAAAAAACATCCTGTATTTATATTGGAAGGCTTAATATTATAAAGATGACCAAACTACACAAAATCATCTATAGATTCAGTGCAATTTGTCAAAATCCTAAATGCATTTTTGTATTAATAAAAAAATCCATCCTAAAATTCATATGGATTCTCAAGAGACCCAAATAACCAAAACAATATAAAAGAGAAGAATATTGGATGCTTCATACTCCCTGAATTCAAAACTTATTACAAAGCTACAGTAATCAAAACAGTATGATACTGGCATGAAAATAGATATATAGAGCAATGGAATAGAAGAGAGAATGCAGTAGTAAAACCTCACATACATGTCAGATGATTTTTGACAAGGGTACCAAGGCCATTCAATGGAGAAAGGACAGTCTTTTCAACAAGTGATGCTGGGAAAAGTGGATATCCATATGCAAAAGGATGAAGTTGGGCATTTACCTTACATCATATACAAAAACTAACTCAAAATAGATTAAAGATGTAAACGTAACAGCTACAATTATAAAACTCTTAGGAGAATACAAAAGGGAAAAGCTTCATGACATTGGATTTGACAATGATTTCTTGACTATGACTCCAAACTCATAGATAACAAAAGATAAAATTAGGTAAATCTGGCTACCTCAAAATTAAAAACATCTGTGCATCAAAGGACACCATCAACAAAGGAAACCCACAGAATGGGAGAGAGAGACTATTTGCAAATCAAATATCTGATGAGAAGTTAATATCAAGAATATATAAAGAACTCCTATAACTCAATAACAACAAAAAGAAATAACCAATTAAAAAAATAGGCCATGGGACACCGGGGTGGCTCAGTTGGTTGAGCAGCTGCCTTCGGCTCAGGTCATGATCCTAGTGTCCTGGGATCGAATCCCACATCGGGCTCCTTGCTTGGTGAGGAGCCTGCTTCTCTGTCTGCCTGTGCTCACTCTTGCTCCTCTCTCTCTGACAAATAAATAAATAAAACTTAAAAAAAATAAAAATAAAAATAAAAAAATTAAAAAATAGGCCAAAGACTTGAATAAACATTCCTCCAAAGGAAATATGCAAACAGCCAACGAGGACGTGAAAAGATGCTTAGGGAAACGCAACTCAAAATGACAATAGGATACCATTTTATACTTCTTACGGTGGCTACTACTTAAAAAAAGAAAAGAGACCCTACAAGGGTTGGTGAGGATGTTCGCAAATTGAAACTCTTGTACGCTGCTGATGGGATTGTAAAATAGTGCAGCCTTTATGGAAAACGTTATGGCACTTCCTCAAAATTCTAAAAATAGAATTACCATATGATCCAGCAATTCCACTTGTGGGTGGATACCCAAGAAATGAAAACAGGGTCTCCAAGAGATGTTTGGACACCCATGTCTATAGCAGAATTATACAAAATAGCCAAAAAGTGGAAGTAACCTAAGTGTCTATGGAAGGATGAATAGATAAGCAAAAGGTGGTCTATACATACAACAGGATATTATTCAGCCTTACAAAGGACGGAAATACTGACACATGCCACAACATAGATGAACCCTGAAGGCATTGCATTAAGTGAAATGAGCCAGTCACAAAGAGACAAACCTGGAATGATTCCACTTATACTAGGCATTTATAGTAGTCAAATTCATAAAGACAGAAATAGAATGGTTGTTGCTGGGGACTGGGGCAAAGAAGAAAGGGGGAGTTATTGTTGAATAGGAGCAAGTGCTTTAGTTTTGGAAGATGAAAAGAATCTGGAGATGGATGGTGATGCTGGTTGTACAACAATGGGAAGGTATTTAATAGCACTGAACTGTGCACTTTAAAATAGTTATGATAGGGGTGTCTGGGTGGCTCAGTCATTAAGCATCTGCCTTCAGCTCAGGTCATGATCCCAGAGTCCTGGGACTGTCTCTCAAATTAAAAAAAAAATAGTTACAATGATGCATTTTATATGGCACATATTTTACGGCAATTAGAAAAATTTAGGATAAATAAAATTCCTTGCCCCTATATACTTAGTCATATAATAGGAGAGAGAGCTAGAGAACGTAAAAATATAATTCAGTGTAATACTCAACAAAGAAGAATACCATTAAATAAATTTAAGTTCATTTATAAATTTTTTTAAAATGTCAAAATTGTGAAGACAATGGAGGGCTGAAGAAGTGTTCCCATTAGAGGAGGCTAACAGACATGACAATTGGAGTCCTGGGATCCTGGCTTGGGTCTCAGAACACAGAAAACAGAAAACAACTATAAATGACATTATTGGGACAGATGGAAAATTTGAAAATGAATAGTAGGTTGGATATCATTACTAAATGTTACGTTTGTTGATTTTGGTAAATGTGTTATGGTTATGTTAAAGAAAGCCCTCATTCTTGGGAAATATACACGGAAGTATTTGTTGATAAAGGGGCATTGTGTTGCAGAATTACTCTGAAATAGTTCACTCTGAAATGCTTCAGGGGAAAAAAGTACAGGGTGAGCAGATGATAAAGCAAATGGAGGAACATGCTAACAACTGATGAATCTGCGTAAAAGGCATACAGGTCTTTGTACTGTTCTTGCAGCTTTTATGTGTGAAGTAAAAAGTAAGAAAAATCAAATGCTGGTCATATGATATTTAGCCCCTCTGGTCTCAATTATGGATAGAGGCGCAGATAACAAAGGAGTAACACGTGACCCAATGCCCTAGTGTGGCCTCGCTGGTGAGTTTCGTGCTTTATGACTTGCATTTTCTCTGTCAAGAAACAGTTGGGGGATTGACTTCATTAAATGGGTACTTTTGTGTCGGTCCCTTGATACATTAATGGTTTAACACTGAAAAATCCTCTAAATATAGAAGAAACCCACTAGACTAAATTCTACGGATGTTTTTTTCTTTTCTTTTTTTTTTTTTAAGATTTTATTTATTTATTTGATAGAGATCACAAGCAGGTAGAGGAAGAGGAGGAAGCAGGCTCCCCACCAAGCAGAGAGCCCGATGCGGGCCTGGATCCCAGGACCCTGAGATCATGACCTGAGCCGAAGGCAGAGGCTTAACCCACTGAGCCACCCAGGTGC
This sequence comes from Mellivora capensis, assembly GCA_004024625.1. NCBI lineage: Eukaryota > Metazoa > Chordata > Mammalia > Carnivora > Mustelidae > Mellivora > Mellivora capensis. The sequence goes on along the minus strand of PISX010009903.1, from coordinate 49,239 downwards.
CCCTCGGATGTTATTTTTTGACGTAAATAGATGATGTAAAATCGGAGTTAAAAAACCCCCATGTGCTCTGTGGCTTGTATTAGTCAGCGCTTGTGTTCGAGGTGACAGAAATGCAGCTCAAACTTGCTTTATTCACTGAGTACTTATTGAGGGCCTCCAGTGTGCCAGTCCGTTTTGCCGATACTGGAGATCCAACAGAAAACAGGACAGGCAAAAAGCCCTGCCCTTTAGAAGCCTCCATTTTGGTGATGAAAAACAAACTGGCCAACGTTAGACGAAGAAAGGACGGGGGCGATCTGCTGTGCTTCCACAACGGGCGTCCTGGTCAGCCCTGTCTGTGTCATCAACAGCCGTGCGAATCTCAGCGACTCGTGAGGGCGCTTGTTCCGCTTGCACGTCGGTGGGTGGCGGGGCCAGCTCTGCTGATCTGTGCGGAGCTTGCTCTGTGCCAGCAGATTTAGGTTCAGGAGGCTGCTTGACTGAGCTGTGGCCCTGCTCCGTGGGGGTCTCAGCTGCCCTGGAAGCAGGAGAGCGGAGGCACTGTCTTCTCCCGGTGAGGGCAAAGGCACAGTAAAGCCCTTGTTGAAAACCGGTCTGCCAGCATCCCATTAGCCAGAGTAAATCCCCCGGCCAAGCTCAAAATCGGGCAGCTGGGAAACATACTCTCCCCATGGAAGTGGGGGAACGATCAAGTTGTAGACAGAGGGAGGGGTGGAAATTAAGGCCAATGATGCGATCTGTCACATTGGGAAGTTCACAGTGTCAGACCGGCTGCAGGGTACCTCCTTATTTCCTTTTCTCTCTTTTTCGCAGTCTCTCTCCATGACTACTAGTCCTTGCTTCTTTGTGTGTGCTCTTGGCCACATTTTCTCCTGTTATCCCTAGGATCCAAAAAAAAAAAAAAAAAAAAAAGGTGGGGGGAGGGGAAGGATACTTATTCTTTGGGGTTTCATCTAATAAATCTCAGAGAAGGAAGGATTTTTGTGTGTGTGGTGCCTGCCTGGTTAAGATTAAGTGTTGAATTGAGGGTCTACTGCTGTGGTCAGGGTACTGGAGTGCTCTAAGTGCTGAGACCTAGGCCCCATGTCCACTTCTGCAGTGGGCCCTGTGGCTGGCAGGTGCACCAGAGCCCCACGGGAATGCTTCTGGGTGATGAGGGTTTATATTTTCCAGCAGAAAGAAGACGGCTGGGTCGATAAAACAAGGTGTCAGTTTTCCAAACACCCAGGTTTTGGAATCTTGTTCGTAGAACAGAGTATTTCCTCAGCAAGGAAGCTAGGTGGACTTTGGCTGTTTGCAGATATTCAGAGGGAATGTTACCCAAAAAGAGGTCTCAAATTTCTCTTTTATTTATTTATTTATTTTTAACGATTTTTATTTATTTATTTGAGAGAGAGAATGAGAGAGAGAGGGAGAAGCACAGTCCCCGCTGAGCAGAGTCCGAGGTGGGGTCGATCGTAAGACCCTGGGATCATGACCTGAGCCAAACGCAAATGCTTAACCAACTGAGCCACCCAAGCATCCTCCAATTTCTCTTTTAAAACAAGTTCTGACTACCAGCATAAATATGTTTCAGATAGGGTTAGTTCCTGCTAACATTCTGTTCATTAGGCTTCTCAATGAGCAAAATATTAAACTAGAAAACAAGTTACAGAAATTGCCCATTTCGAACCCAACAGCGAGTATTTGATTTTTTTTTTTTTTAAGATTTTATTTATTTATTTGACAGAGATCACAAGTAGGCAGAGAGGCAGGCAGAGAGAGAGGAAGGGAAGCAGGCTCCCAGCTGAGCAGAGAGCCTGATACGGGGCTTGATCCCAGGACCCTGGGATCATGACCCGAGCTGAAGGCAGAGGCTTAACCAACTGAGCCACACAGGCACCCCGAGTATTTGATTCTTAAGCAGAAGTGGAACCAGGTACCAGCCTCCCAGCTGCAGGGCATGTCCTTGCTGTCAGTGGCTCACCCAAAGCACTGACTGCCATTCATCCACCCCTGGGGCTCAGCTCAACTCCAACTGGTCTGAACAGATCACAGGAGGCTTGTTCTCCTTCCTAGTGAAAGCTTTAGGGACCAGCTGGTTTGGTTCTTGACAAGGAGATAGGCAGGAGTTTCTGAAAGAGGCATCTTAGCTCTAAAAAGAGGCACAAACCTCTGGACATTGGTGTTTGAGGACATGATGCTTTAACTGTCTTGTGATTATGAGGAGACAGAACCTATACCCCGGTGATGAGGTGGGGAGGTGGAAAGACTCTGGGTCCATGGCCATGTTGCTGAGCCATTGGATTAATGAACTCTGGAACAGATCATCCTCTGGACTTCTGTTGTGTAAGAAAATAAATTCCCCAAGCTTAGGCCATGTTTAGTTGGGTCTTCAGTTACTCACTGATGAAGGCATCCTAATGGAAACAAAGAATTCTTGTGGTTCTCTGCAGCTTCTTTTTTACTTGGGGTTGAGTAGTTAGCAGGAGATGGGACTTAGGTACTACCTTAACTGCACCCATTCTTCTCTCTAAAAATAGATTCATAAATGAAGATACAGTCCTTACCATGGCACGTGTAGGATGTTAGGAATGCAGGTAAAAGGTGGAGTCTAAGGTACAACAATAACTCTGGCTACCTATTGTTCTGTTACTTAGTTTGCCAAAAATATCTTGTCCTACCTTGTGCTCTTTTTAAAACAAAAGTGATTTACCATATCTGTTTTAAAGACCTCAATTTTGGGGCACCTGGGTGGCTCAGTGGGTTAAGCCTCTGCCTTCGGCTCAGGTCATGATCTCAGGGTCCTGGGATCGAGCCCCACATCGGGCTTTCTGCTCAGCAGGGAGCCTGCTTCCCTCTTTCTCTCTCTCTGCCTACCTCTCTGCGTACTTGTGATCTCTGTCTGTCAAATAAATAAATAAAACCTTTAAAAAAATAAAAAAACAAAAACCTCGATTTCAGAACAGTTATGTGAGAAAGCATTCCACTTATTCAGAGTTTCTCTCTCTCTCTCTCATTTCTCTTTCTTTCAAGAGGAAAAGCAATGAAGGATGAATTATTCCCACCCCCAGTCTCTCATCAATTCTAAAGTTGAGGGGAAAGTGTTAGTTTTGTCAGAATGAAGTAATCGAACTGAAAAAAGTGACAGTGAGTGTATTTCAGTCTTTCTTTGTGTTGTGCTTTGCTTCTCTTCAAGTACCCAGTTTTCAGCTCCTTGTAGTTTTGTCGAGGTGGGAAATTGTTTTATGAGATGGAGCTTCTATAATTACATGGTCTCTTTACCCCAGATTGCTGTTAGTACTGGTGGCATCCTCTTGAAAAGGACATTCCAGTTAGCCCTGCCATATGGCGTCTCTTTAGAGGGTCACAGAGTTGGGTATCCCCCATTTCTCCTTGGGATGAGCAAATGTGTTGGATTTTTATCGGTCTCAGCTATTCCCTTCAGCTTTAACAAATAATTACAATTTTGTTACTCTTCTGAAGACTTGCCTCTTTCAATATTGACCAAATCCCAAAGAAGTGGAAGCCCCTGGTGAAATGCTGTGTTGCCTTACTCATTCTTTTCAAATGACACACGTTTCATATTTAAAATCAGAATGTGAATTTCCTTTAGGTCAAAAATAAAGCAGTTACCTTCTTTGAAGGCCCTTGGCAAGAAGGGATTAATTTTTTATTAAGATAATTCTTTTTAGATCTGTTTTAGGTTCACAGAACAATTGAGGGGAAGATATCTTCCATATGGAGGTTTTCCATATACCCTCTGCTGCCCGCCCCTCCTTCAACCTCCCCCATTATCAATATCCCTCTCCAGAGTGGGACATTTGCTACAACCGATAAACCTACAGTGACACAGCATAGCCTTCCAGAGTCCACAGTTTATGTTCTAGTTCACTCTTGGTGTAGTATATTCTATGGGCTTGGACAAATGTATAATGACACGTATTCTTCATTATAGTATCATTCAAAGTAGTTTCACTGCCCTAGAAATCCTCTTGGTTTGCATCCTTCCCCACCCCCAATCCCTGGCAACTGCTGAACTCTTTACTGTCTCCCATTGGTTTGCCTTTGCCAGAATGCGATATAGTTGGAATCATAGAGTTGGAAGGTAGCCCTTCCTGATAGGGTTCTCTCACTTGGTAATGGGCATTTAAGGTTCTTCTTAAATGTTTTTTTAATGTCTTTTCATGGCTTGATAGCACATTTCTTTTAACTGCTGAATAATATTCCATTATCTGGATGTACCGTAGTTTATTTATACACTCACCTATTAAAGGACACTTAGTTTGCTTCCAAATGTTGGCAGTTATGAATAAAGCTGCTCTAAACATCCATGTGCAGGTTTTGTGGATATAAATTTTCAACACCTTTGGGAAAATATCAAGGAACACAATTGTTAGATCATACAAAAAGAGTATGTTTAGTTGTGTAAGAAAGCAAGAAATTTTATGTTCCACTGATCGATTAATTTCTGAGTAAAGAATAGACAGTGCCCTCAAAAGTGAAGAAATAAGGTTATTGAGGAGGTAGGAGACAATCTTATTCTAGTATGAACAACTTTTCTTTCCTAAATATAAGCCATCTGCTGTCCTTCTGCACCGGAAGCAAGAGGGAGTGAGATGACTGGAGGAAAGGGCAGCTTAGGGTGTCTGTCTCTAAAGACATTCCTCCAGTGTGCCCGGCAGGGTTGGATCCAGGGAAGCTGAACCACTATGTCTGGCACAGAGTAAGAGCTTTATTATAGGGAGTTGATTTAAACAGTTTATGTAAGGTTGTGGCTTCTGTGCCTGGGGCAGGAGCCTGAAGTCAGCGGACCAGAGAGTCGATCAGGAATGAAGGACATGAAGTGGGGAAGAGCAAGGACATCCTGGAACTAATGAGGATGGACTGGAGATTGCATACGTCTCTCATCACCCCTGCGCTTTCCGTTTTGACAATGGGAGTAACCTGCCGGAGAAGCTGGTGGCCTTCATCTTGGACCTCAGCCTGCACCTGACCTGGAAATCCGGGAGGCTGGAGGAGATCTGGAGGAACAACTGGAGGAGCTGCAGGCTGAGCTACCATTCTCACCTGTCTCCCAAGATCTCGCGGCACCTGTTATCTGGCAGAATTACGGAGAGGGAATTCTGGGAAATGTAGTCCCAACTTAGCTAAGTTGACAGGGTACGAATGAATGTCTCACACTGTTTCACAGCTGCACAGAGATGAAGGGTCTTTGCAGCACCACAGTAGTGAACAATAGGAAACATCCTAACTGTCCGTCGGTTGCAGAATGACATGAATAATGTGATACCATTTGTATAAATTTAAAAAACAAAGAATATACCGCATATTGCTTATGAGCAAAAAAATGAAAGAAAGGATACACCACAAACTCAAAGGAATGTTGCTGTCAGAGGGGAAGTGAACGGGTTTAGAAATGGTGGGAAATTCAGAACTATTTTTTAACACTCTCTCTCTCTCTTTTTTTTTTTTAGAAAGAAATAATACATAGATTCATTACTTCTTTTAATGTGGTAAAATAGAGATGACAAAATTTAGATATATTACCTTTGTAACTGAAAAGCTTCTTATGTTATTTTCAGGGGCAATGTTCTCATTGTGAGAACATGGTTATATATTCTACCCTACTCTGCTGAAAAGGGAAGAATATGAAGAGACAGAGCCAGGCAGATATTTGGAAGTAGGGAGTAGGGAGGGAATATTTCTCTTCTCTCCCTCTCTCCTTGCCAGGAGGGCTTCTAGTAAAACAGAAAAGCCAGGGGTTAAAGCCAAACATTGTGTCATCATTATTGATATTCAAAGATTAGATCATTATTGCTAGCCAGTAGCGTTAGATTGTTGGTTTGCTTGTTAAAATTTGTCTTTTTGAGCTGTGTTGCTAGGTTGAATGAAAACAGTTCCCTTGATTGAGTGAGAGAAGCAGAGAGAAGGGCAGGGTGGGCAGCCTCACACATTGCAACTGTATCTATCAACCGTGTTGCTTCCATTAATTGTCACTAATTTGAAAACAGGTCTGGGAATTCCGTTGGTGGGATACTTTTTGTGTGCTGCTGTATTTATTTTAGGAACATCCTGATCTTAAGGAAGACAGGTCAGGATTTCATTCTTCAGTCAGCCAGCAACCCCACAGAGTGGAAAGCAAAAGAATTTGGCATTGGGTAAAATCTCTTTCTGCAGCCAAATGGTGGGTGTTTCTAGGTTCAGAAACCCGCTTGTTTCCCCACGTATGGAGCTTGCCTTGATCACTGAGGCCAGAAGTGATTTTTCTTTTTCTGAACTCCTAGGGGCATGTTCATATCTCTGTTGTGACACTTATAACTGGAATTATATTCTTTGTATACATGTTACCTCTTCTACAAGATTAAAACCCCTTGCATTCTGGAACGTCCCATTTATCATCACATTACCCACAGCACGCTAGTACTGAGTGCTTGTGTTTAATACGTGGTTAGGAAAAATATTTGTACAAAGAATGAAAGGGTCAGGAAATTGATTTGGGTTCTTTAAAAAGAGTGTTTTCAGAGGCTTTTGCTGACTCTTCGGGTGAATGAAGAAAACAAAAAGGCAACACATTTAAAACGATGAACGCTTGATGTGAATGAATGTGTTCTGGGAACACAGATTCATTAAGTTGTTACATGATGTCATCAATACATTCATTAGCACTGAAAAGAAAATAAATCCACACCTTTTTAGAGATAAAGGTTGTTTCTAATTATTTCCTTTATAATTGTAATACTGCTTTATAAAACTGCATCATGATCTCCTTCTTTCCCCTTCAGTGTTTCCTCTAATTCATTCCCTATTTCCTCACTTTCTAAACTGTTAAAATAAAGCCAATCACCTTTTTTTTTTTTTTTTTAAAATCACTGGGGATTTGTTTTCTTTCAAAAAGGATGTAGGCATCCCTTTTCTGTTCTGCATCTCACTGCTCCATGCTTTCATTTCAGGCAATAAAGATCTTTATGTTTTTCCATGCTTGCCTTGGTTTTTTGATCAGGGCAATAAACCTTAACTCATGCTCCATTAGGATTTTGCCTTCTGAAAGCAACCTGCTATAAGAGGCGGCTTCCAGGACAATATCACTCTCTACTGCAAACTGAAATCTGTGGTCTTTCTCCCTTCTACTCCCCTGCCCCTTTTCTTTCTTCACCTGCCAAATATTTCCTGTCATAAATATTTCCAGAAGTCATGACCCATAAGACAAAACTTCAGTTTCTGAGCTTATCATTTGATGTTGGTCGTGTTGCCTGCCGTACCTTCTTTCATTCCAAACTGAGTTCAGTTTGGCTTAATGTATGTTCTAGAACTTCAACCATGGGTGAAGTGTCGTGTTAAATCAAGTACAAAAATGAGTAAGAACAAATCTCTGCCATCAAGGAGCAGATAGTGAACTCTCCAAGTATACCTTGAAGGACAATTTATGCAGAAATTTAGTCCAAGGCAAAGGTCTTCAAATAGTTCTGCTCTTGTACCCCCCTTAAAAGAATAAAGTAAAATAGACAAAAACCAAAGTAAAACAAAATAGAAAAAAAAGAATAAACAAAATTAAAAGTATGCATTTCTGAACATTTTAACGTTGATATCTAAAATTCTTCCTCATACAGTTAAATCATTGCAGAGATATAATGTTATGTTTGTGCCCATGAACATGGGCTGTGGCTTCCCTTGAGAGAAGTGGGGACTGGGAAGGACCTCCCCCAGTCTTGATGGAAGTCTGTGCATCTTCTGATGTGCTGGAATTTTCTTCCCTCTGGGGTTCCTCCCACATGCTTGCTTAAAAGAGTGCTTTTTCTCAGGGTCACATGTGCTTGGGAAGGGATCTTCTGTTCTGTAGGGATCCCCACTGGCCTCAGATTCATCATCTCTAGATTGGGAGTAGTAGTACCTACCTCTGAGTGTGGCGAAGACTTACTGAAACTGCAGCTCAAGGGGCTGAGCTGGTGCCTGGGTGCCGGCGCCCGGCAAACATGGGGTTCTAAAGAGCTCCCCAGCTCTCTGTTATCTGCCCTCTGGCTCTCCTGTTCGCATCTTCGCTGTCTCTTGTCTATCACAACAGTTCTTATCCGGTTGTCCAAGGCCACTCATTGGGGTAAACAGTCCACATTTTCTATGAAATCTAAACTCTTTAATTATGGGGTTTGAGTTTTTCATGATCTGGCTCCAAGCTCCATTTCCAATCTCATCTTCTGTCTTATTACTCCCACTCACCCTGGTGCCAGCGAACTGGGGTTGCCTTCACACGGGCACAGCCCATTCACGGAGGCAGCCCGACGTTGTGGAATACCAATTATGTGCCAGGTGTGGCATCCCGTGCTCTAAGTGCAAAGACGAAAAAGCACCTCTCAGATCTTTCGGAGCTGGCATTCCAACTGGGGAGAGCCGTGGGTGAGGAAGTAACCCTAGGACCTGTGGTAGGCGCTGCAGAGGGAACTGAGCCCTGTCAGAGGCCTGGGGCACGTCACCCCGCAGGAGGCCCGTGAGCTCTGCCTCGTTTACTAGGCACTTAGTGGCGTTGCAGGTTCATCGACTCTGTTCTTTCTGCATTCCATTTCTTGGCTCAGGTTGATCCTTTAACTTTGAATATTCTTTCCTCTTCCTGTTCCTGCCTGGTGAAAACTTCCACAGTTTTAAGAGCTAGCTCCAATACGCATTTGATTGTGAAACACGCCCTAAAGCTTCTGGTGCTCCTCTAATTCACGCTTTTCACCTTTGCAGAGTAGTAATACTGTTGAAACCCACTGTGGGCAGGAACCACCCCTCCCTGGGCACTTTGTCTACAGTAGGTTCTCCATGAAATTTTGATTGATTGATTGATTGATTATTGAATAAGCAATAGATCTCTCTTACTGCCTAACTCCTACACATCCAGGAAAATTTTTCAAAGGTAAGCTGTGAGAGAAGAGGCCATCTCTGTATTTTTGTTCTATAATCGGATATGTTAGAGAGAGAGATTGGTGTAGTCGCTAATGACTGAGCCAGGGCTAAGGGGGATCTGGAGGAAACAGGACTCTGCTCTCCTCGTGCCCGCTGTGGACTAGAAGGAGCTGCTTTGGGGGGAGGTTGGTTTCTCCCCTGTTTATGGAAGGCATTTTCCCTTTCGTACAGAATGTCATTGAGGGCCGCAAGTGAATTTGTTCATACGCAATATCTGTGTTTTTAAGGGTGCCATCTGAGGGTACCTTCAAAATACCTGTGTGTTTATATATGTCCGATTTCCTATACAGCATACACGAATAAGGACATGTCAATAAAATAAATTAACTGTTGCATTTACATGGTGTGACACAGACTGTCCACCCAAATTAAAAAAGGAAAATCACACTCAATTATTTTGTAAATTTTGAACTATTTATGCTGTAATGTATAGCAAGATATTTAACTTTATCCATGCATTGTAAAAGAAATAGGGGATTCATGGACAGTCGTTGATTCACAGCTACAGGTGACATATATTCTAAGGCGAACTCATTTCAGTTGGAATAAGATTGCCATGGTGACAACGAGATAGACTATTTGCCATCAGGACACGTGGCAGCTCTCCTTATGGCTACTGGGAGGGCAGACAGTGTCTCCTGCGTATGCTGTGCGCTACTCCTCCTCTCCAGGAATGTCCTATCTCTGTTCTTGGCTTAGTCATCTCCTGATTATCCAATCCAGTCCTCTGGGAGTCACTTTAGATCACCTATTATCCCTCTCTCTACCTACTCTTTCATCAATCAGTTTCTTTTAATCATCCTCACATCCCCTCTCTTCTTTGTGTCCTCATTGCCCCAGACTTTGCTCAGGTCCTTACCATTCTGGGGTGGATTTCTGCAATAGCTTGAGTTTTATCCCTCTGTCTCTTAACTTTTCCCTTCCCTCATTTATCATACTTTATACTGCCAGAGGGATTTTCTTAAAAAAAAAAAAAAAAAGCATATAGGGTAATGTCTCCCAGGATAAAGACCTTTATTAGCTGGCCTTTTTCTGTTTCTGCAGGGCATGGCCTACCACTTCCCCAAGTGCACCTTTGCCCCGTCATGCTAGGTTACTTTTAGTTCCCACCTGTGTTCTCTTGTGCTCTTGTGTCCTGTGCTCACTATTCCCCTCTTGGATGGCTCCTTCTCTACTCTGTGTGTCTGCCAAGGCTAAGGCTGATGCTTTGTCAGGATCAACTCTAAGGGTTACTTGATATGCTCTGAAAAACATGACTTCATGAATGTGAAATGTTTGGTAAATTAAAGGAAAATATCTCATAACTTGAAACAAAAATGTCTTCTAGAATTCTTCCCCCATTCAATTAGGTGCCAGTGGGTTTCTGTGGCAGATGAGATACAGACACACAGACACACAGACACACAGACACACAGACACACACACTTCATATTGAGGTAAAAATTTTGGTAGATGCATCTGTATTACCCAGTGGTCTACGAGGACGAGGTTTATGGTGTGTTCGCCCCCATATCCTTAGTACCCAGCAGAATGCCAGGGAGTACAGTGTTGTACAACAGACTAAGGAATGAGTGAGTAAACACTGAGATGGAATGAGACAGTTAATACACGAATGGAGGACTCATGCTCAGACCCTGTATTCATCAGCCTTCTTTCTCCTGCTGCTTCTGCAGTGAAATATCAAGAAGTTCTCTCTACATTTTGAAGTTCTCCTTCCTGCATCACAGCACAAGATAGGAGGGAGTGTATTAGTTTCTAGGTGCAAATAACCTGAACTCCTAATTCAGTTGGCTTAAAAGATTATAATTTATTAAACTACAGAACATTCAGAGAAGTAGGCAGTTTCAGAGTTGGTCTGTTCAGTGCCACAATAGTGTCACCAGGGATCCAGGTTCCATGTTTCTGTTCCATCATTTTCATCCATGTGGCCTAGCTTCCCCTGTAGTAGCAAGACAGCCATGGTAGGTGGACAAGCACTTTGAGGTACAAACACAGGTAGGGGCAGAAATGGGATGTTATTGACCAGATCTAGGTCATGTGCCCTTTCCTAATCTCATCATTCATTTCTATGTATGCCAAAGACTAATCAAAGTTCACCCCTTCGCCCTGGGCCTTTACATAGGAAGAGCATGGGTACCTGAACAAAATCACAGTCTGTTCAGCAAGGAAGAAAGGACAATGGCCAGTGGGGAGGACTTCCCAGTATTGTCTTATTGTTTCCCATACACAACAACAACAACATCAACAAACACTCTCTTTCAACTGAGAGGCTGGGTCAACAGTTGCCTTCATTAAGGATATTGTTTTCAGCTTGTACCTCTCAGAAGTGAAAAAGTGCCAGGAGAAAACTGAAACCAATGGTGAATGTCCCGGAACAAAGAACAAATGTTACTCCCTGGAAAGAAAGTTTTTGATCTTATAAACCTAGCTGCTTTTATTCTCTAGCTTCCAAAAATCCATAAAAATGTTCCTCAGGGAAGTTAACTTCCAAGTCCATAAAAATGTGATTTATCATTTACAGCATGACATTTATAGTATCCCTTTTTGGTCCTCGCAAGGGGAAACTGAGAGAAAGGTGTGAAGACTCCTAGTCTTTGAAGATGACTAATGACATGGTATATCGTTACTTACATTCCTGAAATATAAGTATGCAATTGCATCTACTCCAGTCTAACTAACAAAGGAGACCAAGTACAATTTAACTTATAATGTAAGTAATAAAAATTTAAATATGCTGCCTTATAGTTAATGAAGCACACATCATCAAACAGGAGCTAAAGCTTGAATGTTGCTGTAGAACTGACTCTCAGTGGTGCCTGGGCTGCCTCCTAGTAGGTGTCACTGTGTTTGTATGTGCGCCTAAGTATGTGGATGTGAGTTCTGCATTTCTGTGTACGATCTTACACACTTTTTACTATTATAAATAAATTATAAAGTAATTTACAATTAATTTATATAATACATAAATAAATACAATACACATTAATATATATTAATTCATAGAATTATTAATATATTATATAATAATTATCATACAGTAATTTATATATTATTAATTTACAGAATAGATAAATATATATAAAGATAATTTACATGATATATAATATAATATAATATATAAATAAATATAATAACATATATTGCTCGATTTCCAAATCCATGCTCATACATACATCCACATTTTGTGAAAGTTTTTCTGGTGAATCGAATACAGCTACAGACTTGAGCTCCACATTTTACAAAGCTGTGTGCTATTGGCTCCTTTGAAGCAAAATACTTTGGCAGAGGGCAGAGTAACTCTAGTGACTATGTGTAGGTTCATATTGGGAGCATCCAGTCTGTTGATTTTGTGAGTGTTATTGTGGGAGGAAAGTGGAGGCTGGAGAGAATGGTTGGCTTTTGCTTTAATTAGCCAGGTAATTACCTCAACTCTCCATTTTACATTATCTGCATTGATGCTGACTTTATCTAGCAAAGAGTAAAAGCCAATCAATGGATCAATCCACAAGGACGTGCTTAAGTGCTCAAGGTTATATTAGGTGAAGAGAATTGTGTAAGGGGTCAGGGTGGTGACAAGCACTAGGTACTTAAGTGAGTGCTAAGGAATAGAAAAGAAGTGTAATTTCCCTCAAGTGGCTTATGGCGGGCAGATGAGAATGTTTCATATGAAACAATTAGGGCACAATATAAGACCGGGAGAAATTTCAGGCAGTGGTGCACCTCAGTCCCATGGACCTGAGTTAGGTCAATATCAGTTAGAACAGAGTAGCTGGGTTTGGAAGTTTTTTGGGATCTGGGTCCAATGGTGCACTTGTTGGTTTGACTTCTGTGTCCTGAAGTATAACGGCAATGTGCCTTGGTAGCCTTAGGATGTTTGAAAATCACCTGCTTGAGGACACATTTCCTAACTCAATCAAGGAGTTATTTTGCTCTTTTCGTCAGCAAAGAGGTATGGAAAGGAGCTATAATAATAAATGTAGCACTTCCTTGTTTGTAGTTGCTAAGGAGAGCTTAAATATGTTAGATGTATGTGTGTATCTTGCTAGGAACATAAAAATAAGAAAAAGAAGAGAAATCTATATACTTCTATAACATATTTAATACATTTTTTACAAATCAGTTGACCAGAAAGAGTGGGAGAGTTGAGTAGATTATGAAGAAATACAAATAAATTTTGAGGTGTTTTAAAGGATTCAGAAAAGTACTTTGTACCTAGGCTTTCCAAGGGAGAAGACTCAGGAACATAGAAAAGAAGACACACACACACACACATCCCTGTTTTGTACCCACAATACAGAGCAATAGAAAAAAAGTAAAGGAAAGTATGGATCCTCCCCCGACCCCTTTTTCTTAAAGTAGGCTCCAGGCCCAGAGGAGCCCAATACAGGGCTTGAACTCACAACCCTGAAATCAAGACCTGAGCCAAGATCAAGAGTCGGTCAGTTAACCAACTAAGTCACCCAGGTGCCCCTTGATCCTCTTTTTTAAAAATGGAAAGCCTCTAAGAGAAGACATGAAAGAGGCAATGTCGTAGTATATAGATACACTCCTTAGAAAAAATGGTCTCTTCAACTCCTGCAGGAAATTCAGTAGAAAGAGGAACCAAAATAAAGAAGGGAACTTGCCTTTGAAAAACTAAATTGATCTTGATTACTCATACTTAAGAACTTCAAGAAAACCAGCACTTCTTAGTACCAGCACTGACTAAGATGGCAGGGGAACGGATTATTTTTCAGAACTTATCTGTGATAGACAATAAATCTTGAATTTAGAGAAAGTATGACCCTTAAAAGTGAGCCATTAGGGAAAAAAGTAATATGGATTTAATCTTCTAAGAGTTTAAAGAAGCCTTGGGTAGTGTCAGGCTGCTTGTAAGTGTGATCAGACTATCTTATCTCTTACTGTGGTAGGGTAATGGGATTGGGAGGGCAAAAGGAAATGACAGATTTTATCTATATTGATTTTAACAAGAATTTTGGTTTTGTTTCTCCACAATGAAATTGCAAAGTGCAGTTGGCCCTCCAACTTTTGCATTCCATCCATTAATTGTTTAGGACAAAAGATGTGAGGGAATGCCTTCTTTAACAATCATTAACAACTGCTTATAAAAATCTGAATATATGCTGATTTGGGGCTGCAGAGAGAGATAAAAACCTAGTCTTTGCCCTTTAGGGGGTTTATAATCTAGGGGGTGAGAGACCAACATCAACAAATAACAATGTAAAGGAACATATATTGAACTTCATTTGTATGGTAAATGGTAAATGGCACCTTGAAGAAATAACTTTTCTTAAAGAATTAAATTAAAGATTATTGTTACTCTCTCAAGCCTCTACAAAAGATGTTGTATTTTTACTTTTACAGATAAATTACTAGTTTATGCTAGAAATGTAGTTATAAGAAAAAATCAACAGCATTTTAAGGGATCAAAACAGCAGAGACTTGGAGGGTATTGGGGATGATGTTGGCCCTCCCATCCTGTACTTTTCTAGAACAGTGCTTCTGAGACCAGTGTGCAAGGAATCACCTGGGATCTTGTTAAAAGGCAAATTCTGAGTCAGTGGTGAGTGTGGGGTCCAAGAATCTGCATTTCTAGCAAGATCCCAGGTGCTACTGGTGCTGCTGGCCTGGGAACCAGACTTTCAGTAGTAGCCAGAGGCTAGACCATACTGAATTTACAAATACCAGATGTAGAAATCATCAGGCCTGGCATATAAGTCCGCCTTGGTTAGTTTAGCCTCTTGAGTCCTCAGACCAAAGGACAGGAAATTTTGAGTCAGAGATACACTTAGGAGGAAATTAATCTTGCAAGAAAGGATGAGAAAAATGATGATCATGAAGCATTAAAAAAAAAGGAAACTGCAGGGTGATTTAAAAATGCATCTAAAATATAGACTGTTTTAGAGAGTTCAATAATAAATAATAAATAATAATATTTTATATTATTTATATATTTTATTATAATTATTTTATTTTTATATATTTATTATATTATTATAATATAAATATATATTATTTATATATATTTATATAATAAAAACAATAAAAAATAAATAATAATAAAGAGAGTTCAATAGCTTTGTTAGATTTGCATGTGGTGGACATGTATTTTGGCAGGACTGAGTTACATACAGGATAGAATTATTTCTCAATAAGGATACAAACTCCTAAATGGGCCATTTGAATGTCCTTCCCCCACCACCAAACCCCCAGAAAGTAGGATGGTCACCCAGACGGGTTGCCTCAAATGAGACCTTTTCTAAATGTTGAGAGATATTCTCAGTGCTCCTTCTGAGACCATAAAAGTGGCATTGAATCTGATTCTCACTTCTGGTTTCTGAGTAGCAACTGTTCACAGCAAAGGAATAGTAGGTGTGATCACCCAAATTGTGTTTACTCTCATTCAATACAGTAAATTTTCATGTCGTTTCTTTTATTCCTGAATGCACCATATCCTACCTCTCTGCAGACAATTAGTTCTACAAATACTTTTTTCTTAAAGAGAAATGATTTTAATGTACTTTATTTCTTTAAAAATTTTTTATTTAAATTCAATTAAGTTAACATACAGTGTATTATTAGTTTCAGGGGTAGAATTTAGTGATTCATCGGTTGCATATAATACCCAGTGCTCATTCCATCACTTGCCCTCCTTAATACCCATCACTCAGTTTCCCCATTTCCCCACCCACCTCCCCCCCAGCAACCCTCAGTTTGTTTCCTAGACTGAAGAGTCTCTAATGGTTTGCCTTAATGTCTTTTAAATATAATAATTAAGTGATTTTAGTTATATAACTACAAAGGACCGAGGTGGGTCAGGGAAAGAGATCTTTTTTTCTTTTGTTTGTCCTAGTGATAAAATCCTTCACCTAGGCTAGGAAATCATGTATAATGAAAGTTTTAATTTTCTGCTGTCTGATTAATATTCTGGTTTTATAGAGTTAAAGCTGATATTAAATGGGATTCAGCAAAGTCTTACAGCTAACCATATGCCCATGTTTTTTTTTTTTCCACAAACTTCAAAATGGTTCACAATCTTCTAGGGTATGTGTTGGAGTCTTTTTGTTATTTTCCTCTTGTCCACTTCCCTCTAATGAGAATATCAGTGAAACTCATATTTATAATTTAATTTTAATGATGGAGGATCTTAGAGGAGGATGTGGTGGTTTCTATCCTAAATTAAAGGCTTGGGAAAGACCTCCTTAATAACGTGACATTTTAGCCATGAGGGAGAATGCCATTAGGATATTTGGGGGAAGAGTGTTCTATGCTGAGGAAAGAGCCAGTTGGAATTGGGTGTGAACTGTGTGCCACCTCAGATCCTCTCTTCCTGTCACTTACTCCTGCCTTTGCTGTGGTACCCATCCCTCAGGCTTCGACCGGCTGCACAGAGGTATAATCCCTGCTAGTGCCTCCACTGGGGCCCGAGTCACATGCTTTCCCATGCTTTTGACTCCTGACCTGGGACTTCTGTGTCGCTACAGCATGGGTGTCAGCAGAAATCCAGTCAATAGTCATGCATGCACAACCCAGCTCTGCCGGAGGGTTTAAACCCCAACATTTGTTTCCATGGCGGACATTTGAACTGAATTGCCTAAGCTTTTCATAAGGATGATCCTGTGGGATTGAGTACCTGTCTCCCACAGAGGTGATCCCATCAATCATACATCTTTATATCTGCCCTCCTTCCTCCTGTGACACTCCTCCTCTCCCTCCTGCTTTGTTCCCACAAAAACTACCCTAAGTAAGCCTGGTCTCAGAGTCTACTCTTGGAGACATCAGGCTAAGGGAAATTGCAAAGGCCCTGAAGAGGATGCATGCTTGGTTCTTTTAGAAACAGCAAGAAAACTCTTTTATGTGTGTCTCTTGCAGAGTGGCAGAGGGCAAAGTTGATCAGCCATGATGGGACAGGTTAAGTACGGACCCTAGAGGCCATGTTAAAAAGGAAGACTTTGGAACAAAGAAGTGACAGGGTCTGATTTCTATTTTAATGGGATCACTTTGTGGAGAATGGACTGAATAGATAGAAGAGAACTCACTGAAGTGGGAGCAAGCTGGAAACAGGGACACTACTAGCTAGGAAGCATTTAAAATAGTCCATGTCTTTGGGGCACTTGGGTGGCTCAGTGCATTAAGCCTTTGCCTTCAGCTCAGGTCATGATCTCAGGGTCCTGGGATCGAGCCCCGCATCAGGTTCTCTGCTCAGCAGGGAGCCTGCTTCCCCCTCTTTTTCTGCCTGCCTCTCTGCCTACTTGTGATCTCTGTCTATCAAATAAATAAATAAAATATTAAAAAAAAAAAACCCAAAACAAAACAGTCCATGGGAGGTGGTGCTTAGAGCAAGACACTAGAGGTGAAGTTAGTGAGAAGTGCACACAGTGATATAATATTTTAGACAAAACACAGATTCGAGCTTGCAGTGGACATGGGGTGGAGAGAACCTGATCAGTCAAGGATGCTGCCAAGGTTTCTGTCCTGAGTAATGGCAAGTAGACAGCTGCTGTTTATTGGAACCACTGTAGAAGGACAGCCATGGGAGTAGATTTGGGGGTGAGGAAAAAGAGGAGGAGGAAATAAGCAGCTTAACTTTGGCCATATTAAGTTTGAGATCCTATTTGGGAGTCCATATGGAAACATGAGTCGATGTGATCTGGGAGCCACCACTGTGAGGATGAAATTTAGAGTGATTAGATTGGATGAGGTCCCTGAAGAAATGGTAGAGAAGGGTCTACTTGATATTTTGGAAATTAAATTTATGTCATCCCATGGTAATAAGGGGCTAATCAATATATGTCTGCCATGTGAGAGAATGGGGAATTCCAAAGGTCGTCTCTGATAGCAGCGATTTCTGTGAATCTTGAAAGATAGTTAAAGAAGTACTTGCAGAAGATTGGCAAAACCAATAAAAATAGCTAGAGAAAAGAAAATGTTATTAAGAAAGTCATAAGTCATGGGTGGTTCAGTTGGTTAAGTGTCTGACTCTTGATTTTGGCTCAGGTCATGATCTCAGGGTCATGAGATGGAGCCTGTGTCTGTGTCAGGCTCCAAGCTGGGTATGGAATTGGCTTAAGATTCTTTCTCTCTCCCTCTCCCTCTGCTCCCACCCGCCACCTCCGCCCTGCTCAGGCTCTTTCACTTAAAAAAAAAAAAGAGAGAGAGAGAGAGAATTATTTCTGTTAAAATGAAAGTAGAGTTCCAGGGTCACAAGGCATTAACCATGGGGACAGAGAGACTTCTGGTCAAATGTTAGCCTATAAACTGTGAAGATGACACACAGTGCAGGCCTGGCAAAATGTGACTCATTTTGTGTGTGTCACTCCATAGAGAGTCCTTCCCATGAAAATATATGGTCCTGGGTCACCTGGGTAGCTCAGTCAGCTAAATGTCTACCTTTAGATCAGGTCATGATCTCAGGGTTCTGGAATCAAGCCCAGCATAGGGCTCCTTGCTCAGTGGAGATTCTGCTCCCTCTCCCTCTGTCTGCTGCTCTTCCTGCTTGTGCTCTCTCTGTATCCAGTGAATAATAAAAACCTTAAAAAAAAAAAAAGAAAAAGAAAATATGTGGTCCCTTCACCCCTCTGCCCAATTTCCCAGCCTAACCATTTTGATTTCACTATTAAGCCTTTGATCATTCAGGGTCTGGCTCCAAGGAAGAGGGGATTGGCAGGCTGCCAGAGTGTTCCTCCTTCCATCTCTATAAGGTAGTTACCCCCAAACCTACTGGGGATGGCTGACAGGCCGTGTAAATCCACTTGAAATCTTTTAAGTGCGTTAAGATGGACAATCATTAAAATTTCCCAAATCAAATTATGTCCATTTACATCTATCAGTATAGAGGTTCTATAATAAGATTAAATACCTATATAAGGATATCCAATAATAAAGTGCCACCAACATAGAGGTGCCCCAAATTTGAATAAAAATCTGCTCTATTATCAATCTTTTAGGAAGAAACTCAAGTCCAAGGATGAAATTCCTTAATAAGTCAGAGTTCAATGAGGTTTAAGTAAAAAGAAATTAAATCCAAAATCTATCTTCTCTGATTTCTTATTCTATTCAGTTATAAGTCAAGAGTTTTTCTGCTTCAGAAGCCAAAGTCTTCATGGCCTCAGAAGTTGTGTTAATTCACTGTGGAGGCTCTCATGTACCTACATTTTTTTTTTAAATTAAGAACCCAGAGAATTAATGTATATACGAGATTATCACTGCAATAGTCAACACCCCTGAAGTTAAGAAAAGAAACAAATCCTCAGCCTAGGGCAGGTATTTCAAGCAAAATGATGTTCCCAGAACCTGGGACCTAGTTTTGCCAAAGGCAATGGCAGAGACTCAGTGGAAAAAATTCTTCTAACTCTTAGTCTTGTCAGGATCCCTGTCCTTTGATGCCAGCCATTATTTCATGACCCATGAAATACACCCAACTGAGAGAAATCTTCTGTTAAAGAGGTAGATTGATTGATTTTCATATATGTTGAACCAACTTCACGTTCCTTGGATAAATCCCATTTGGTAATGGTGCATAACAATCTTTATCTGTTGCTAAACTCTCTTGCTAGTATTTTATTGAGGATTTGTGCATCTATACTCAAAAGGAGTATGGTCTACAGTTTTTTTAAAGATTTTATTTATTTACTTGACAGACAGAGATCACAAGTAGGCAGAGAGAGGAGGAAGCAGGCTCCCTGCTGAGCAGAGAGCCCAATGTGGGGCTCGATCCCAGGACCCTGAGATCATGACCTGAGCCAAAGGCAGAGGCTTAACCCACTGAGCCACCCAGGCGCCCCTGGTCTATAGTTTTTTTTATGATGTCTTTGTCTAGTTTTTTGATATCAGGTAATACTAGCCTCACAGAATAATTTGTGAGGTGTTCCCTCCTATTCTATTGTTCGGGAAGAGTTTGTGACAACCTTCTTTAAACGTTTGGAAGAATTCACCACTGAAGCCATCTGGTCCTGGGCTTTTATATGTGGAAGTTTTTGATGACTAGTTCAATCAATGTAATATACCATATTAATAGAGTAAAAGACCAAACTGCATGATCATCTAAAAGCTTTTTTCTTAAGATCAGAAGGAAGAAAAGGATATCTGCTTTTACCTCTGCTGTTTAATATGCTAATGGAGTTTCTAGCCAGAGTTTTGGGCAAAAATATTTTAAGAATTAAAAAATAAAAGGAATTCAGATTTGAAAGGAAGAAGTAAATCTATTTCGAATTGCAGATGATATGATCCTAAGGATCCAAGGAAATCTACAAAAAATCTGTTAACTATGAGAGCTGATAAACAAGTTTAGCAAGGTTGGAGCAAACAAGCTCAGTATAAAACAATCAATGCATTTCTATACCCTACCAATGAAAAATCTGAAAATCAAATTAAGAGAGAATTCCATTTATAATACTATCAAAAAGAACAAAATACTTAGAAATAAATTCAGCCACAGAAGTGATTCTGACAATTTTTGCCAGTTTTCTCAATGCTTTTGTGGAAGAGAAAAATTTTGGAGGTCCAATAACACTTTGCTGTGTTAACTAATATTTCCCCGAGTCACTTTTTAATTTGGTCCCTTTCCTTCCATAAAACAGGCAGGCTAGCTCTGTGTGCTGGAATTTGGTCCCTTCTTTTCTCTTTTTCAATGCTCTATGGGTCAGATCATTCTTTTTCTTATACATTCCTTTACAATCTAGATTGTTTCTTATGGTATCTCCCATTGTGAGAGACAGAAAATCAGTGAGTTTGGGGTCTGTCACAGGCATCCCATTCAAACACATTTTGTCTACCTTACCTTCTGGATTAGATGACCCCACTCATTAGACCACTATCTAACCCAAGCCTGGACACAATCTTATTATTCTTGAGTCCCATTAATATGTCCCATCATTGCTATGCCTGCCCTTGGAGTCCTAATTCCACAGATTTTTCCAGCATGTTTCCCTAGGGTGTCAGCAAAATTGATGGACTTATCTATAGTAACTGCATTACCCTGAAAGTTATCCAATAATTTCTTGAATATTTTATTCTGATATTCAATGTTTCCTATAAGATATGCCCAATTTATATGCAGCCACTTGGTATAGATGTCATAATATTTATTTATTTATTTATTTATTTATTTATTTTTTAAAGATTTTATTTATTTATTTGACAGATATCACAAGTAGGCAGAGAGGCACACAGAGGGAGAGGAAAGGAAGCAGGCTCCCTGCTGGGCAGAGAGCCCAATGTGGGGCTCAATCCCAGCACCCTGGGATCATGACCTGAGCCGAAGGCAGAGGCTTTAACCCACTGAGCCACCCAGGCGCCCCTAGATGTCATAATATTTAAAAGATCATCACTCATGTGTGCTTATAACGGGCACCTTCTCTGAAGTTTTAAGAGAATGTTTCCTAGTGGTTTCCTGAACTCTGGCTCCTATGAAGGCGGTTTTCCAGTCTGTCCTCCAAAATCTTGTCTTCTTTCCTCTGTGAGACTATTGATCCTGGTGGTTTTTCTGATGCCATTTTAATTTCCTTTCAAAGAGCCATTAGACCCGAGTGCGTCTTCTTTTTCCTTGTTACATGTCAATTCTGACAAGCTGGTCTTTTGAGACTTCCCTTTTTTCCTCAGTTAATTTTTCCCTTTTTTCAGGTATTTTAGCCAATCCTCTTTTAATTTTTTTCATTCTTTTCATTCATTCTTTCTTTCTTTTGTTTATTTATTTGTGTGAGAGAGAGAGGTAGAGAGAGAGAGAGAACTCAAGTAGGGGGAGTGGCAGGCAGAAGGAGAAGCAGGCTCCCTGCCAAGCAAGGAGCCTGAGGCCGACCTTGAACCCAGGACGCTGAAGCTCAGGGAGTGAGCTGAAGGCAGATGCTTAACCTATTGAGCCACCTAGGTGCCCCCTTTCTCCCGTTTCTATTCTGAATACAACTGAAGCATAGTTTTGAATCACACTAGTTCTTTCTTAATTTCCTGGTTATACCTGATTACCAGCGCTCACATACTCCTCGGACATAGCTGTACTCAGCAGTACTGAGTTCCGACCTACACCCTCAGTGAGCCTGTTGGCTAAGGGTGTCTGGTTCTGTCAAGCTGTGCTTCCTATGGGTTGGCTGACACCCAAGGAGAGAACAGTCTGCATGCTCCAGGCTCAGCAACTTCTCTCATACTCACTGGTCAAGTAAGCCACTTCTCCTTGGAAAGCAGTGAGTTGAGGGGGTGAAGAGAGGCCAGGAATGTTAGTTCCTCCGTATGGGAATATTTATCAAGGGAAAATCAGGTTTCCTGCCTCCATCAGAAGCTACATAGAATTCACGGTCACTACCCTCACCTAGACGTTCAGAACTACCTACGTTGTTTCTCAGGTAGGTCAGAATGTTCTCCATTTTTTTTTTCCCTGCAATTATCGTAGTTTTTTATTAAGTCCTGATATCCGATCAAGTAGAGTAAGTTCTCTTGCTTTATTCTTCTTCAAGATTGTCTTGGCTATTTTTCATTCTTTACATTTCTATACAAGGAAATATATAGAAATAACTTCCACTGCTGGACTTTGATCAGGATTGCGCTGACTCTGCAGATCTGTTTAGGAGCAATCAACATCTTTACGATAGTGCCTTCCAACACATGAACATGGTATATTGCTTCATTTATTTAGGTCTTGTAAAACTTCTCTCAGTATAGCCTTGCAGTTTTTCACCTAAATGTCTTACAAATCTTTTGATAGATCTATTTCTAGTATTTTATTTCTTCGGTTACTATTACAACTGCTTATTTAGAAATATAGTTGATGTTTACATTTTATCCAATGATCTTACTAAATTCCTTTCTTAATTCTAATGGCTTATCTGTGGATTCTTTTGGACTTTTATAATATGACTACATAAGTGCATCAATCCTTATTCTTTTATTTCATTTTGTCTTCTTTCCTCATTGATCTGTCTAGGATCTCAAATGCAATGTTGTAGTCGTGATGATAACTGGCATCCTTGTTTCTTGGGAGAAAATTTTAAACATTTTATTGTCAAGTATCTCGTTTGCTATAGAATTTTTATATATAACTTTTATCAGATAAAGGACATTATTTTTTATTCCTAATGCGCTGGGTCTTATTTTGTTTCATTTAAAAATGGATGGGTGTTGAATTTTTTGAAATGCCTCTTTTTCATCTATTTAAATTCCACTTCAATGTTTCTTTATACATTGCTATATTCAATTTGGTAATATTTTGTTTAATTTTGATTAAGATGTTTTGCTTTTATGTTTGTGAGAGATTTCATTGTGATTTTCTTTTCTTGCAATATTACTGTTTCATTTTTATATTAAGATTATGTTAGTCTTATAAAATTGCTTAGGAAGTGTTCCTTCCCTTTCTCTTCTCTGGAAGATTTTATGAAAGAATTGTTATCTCCTTAAATGTTTGGAAGAATATATGAGGGCACAAAGTTGTGAATTAAGATTTAATTTAACACAAAAAGTACTATTTGTTTTTTTTAATTTTCTCTTGTGTTAGTTTTAGTAAATTCTTTCTTTCTTAGAAGGTGTTTTGTTTAGAATTTCACATTAATTGGCATATAATTCTTTGTAGTGTTCTCTTCTATCCTTTAAATGTTTTTAAGACATACAGGGATATCTCCTTTTTCAAACAAGATAGTGGTAATTTGTATCTTCTCTCTCTTTTTCTTGATTAGTCTGGCCATAATCTTGCAATTTTAATATTTTTTTTACAAAGAACAAATATTTTTCCTTTTTCTAATCCTCTCTATTGTATGTTTCTGCTTTTGTCTTTGTTCTATTTTCTTTTGAGTTTAACCTGCTATTTTGTTTCTTTAATTTCTTGAGGTAGATACTTAAAACATTGATTGGCAGTCTTTCTTCTTTTCTCATATATTTATGTATATACATTTATTTCTAAGTATAACTTTTTGCTGCACTCTACAACTTTGACAAGTCACATTTTCATTATCATTAGTTCAAAATATTTTAAAATTTCCATTATGATTTTTCTTTCACTGTTGGATATTTTAGGTGTGTATTAATGTTTATAAGTATTTGCAAAATTTCTAATACTCTTCTTGTTATTGCTTTCTAATTTATTCCAGTGTAGCAGGAGAACATATATTACGTTATTTCAGTCCTTTAAGAATTCTTGAGACTTGTTTTATGACCTACTTGGTCGACTTGGGGAAACAGTTCACATGCATTTGGAAAGTATGTGCATTGTGCATTATTGGTGCAGTATTTTATATTGTCACTTAGGAAAGATTTTTAAATCATGTTATTCAAATCTATATATATTTATTGACTTTCTTTTTGTCAGCTTGTTCTATTATTTATTGAACATGCTGTGTTAAAGTAGTCTTTAAAATTGTTATTTATCTATTGTGCCTTTTAGTTCTGTCATTTTTTTCCTTTTTACATTTTGTGGCTATATTATTAGGTATATATTTTAGGTATAAAAATTTGAGATTATAATATCTTCCTGGTGGATTGATTCTTCTATCGTGTTCTTTGTTTATCTTTAGCAATGCTTTTTTGTCTTAAAGTTTGCTTTATCTGATATTATTATAGTCATACCAATTTCTTTTGCTTATTATTTTTATAGTATATTTTTCATCCTTTTATTTTTCAACTTTATTTTTCTTATATTTAAGATATAACTCTTAAAAACAATGTGTAATTAATTTTAACAAATAATTTAAGTTAAAAAATTTAACCGATTTTGCCCTTTCATAGAAGTATGTCATTTATTTTTATTTAAGGTGATTGCAAATATACTTAGGTTTTAATCTTTCATTTAACTATTTATATTTTGTTTCCCCTATTTCTTCTGTCTTTTTAAAATTCTTTTGTACTTTTTAAAAAAACATTTATTTATTCCACTTGATCTTAGCCAAAAGGCCGAGAAGCGATTAAAAAACGTTTATTTATTCAAGTAATCTCTACATCCAATGTGGGGCTCCAATGCATGACCCTGAGATCAAGTCACATGCTTTTCTGACTGAGCCAGCCAGATACCCCTGTACTATTTATTTTTATTTTTCTGTTTTCTTCCAGTACTAGCTTGTCAGTTATACATTCTTGTACTATTCTTTCAATAATTGATCTAAAGTTCAAAGTTCTTCAAATTATTCAAACTGATATAAATAACTAGCTTTCTCACTTCTAAGACATGGCAAGGTTCTTACTGCATTTGAACTTAATTCACCTCTAACCTTTATGCTATTATTTCATATATTTTAATTTTGTCTATATTTAGATCCAGGACATTATTATTATTGCTGAATAGAGTCAATATTAATTAATTAATTAATTTTTAATTTTATTTTTAAAAAAGATTTTATTTATTTATTTGACAGAGAGAGAGAGAGAGAGAGAGACAGTGAGAAATGGAACACAAGCAGGGGAAGTGGGAGAGGGAGAAGCAGGCTTCCCGCTGAGTGGGGAGCCCCATGCGGGACTTGATCCCAGGACTCTGGGATCATGACCTGAGCCAAAGGGAGACACTTAATGACTGAGCCACCCAGGTGCTCCGTAAGTAAGTAATTTTAAAAAACATTTTATTTATTTAAGTGATCTCTATACTCCATCTGGGACTTGAATTTACAACCCTGAGGTCAAGACTTGCTCTTCTGACCTAGCCAGCCAGGCATCCCAATTTTTATCTGCATATTTACCCTTTCTGATGCTCTTTATTCTTTCTTTCATTTCATGTTCTCAACTGGGGTCACATTTCTTCTACTCAAAGAACTTTCTTTATTATTGTATTATTGCTGATCTATGGGTTTTGCATTCTTTCTAATTTTGCCTGAAAATATATTTCATCTTTTTTTTTCATCTTTATTTTTTAAGGGTATTTTCACTGGGTATCAAATTCTAGGTTGGTAATTATCTTTCTGTTTTTTAAAAGTACCATTTCTTTGTCTTTGGACTTTCATCATTTCTATTGAGAAGTCAATCATTGGCACCATGATAGTTCCTTTGAAGATAATGTGTCTTATTGTCTGCCTGCTTTTGTGATATTCTACCTGGTTTTCAGGAATTTTACTATGTACCTAGATGTGGTCTTTCTTCATATTTATTCTGCTTGGAGCTCTTGGTGCTTCTTGAATCTATAGGTTAATGTATTTCATTAATTGTGGATAATTCTTGGCTATTCTGTCTTTGAATTTTACTTCTGCCTCATTCTCTCTTTCTTAGCTTTCTGAGAATCCATTTACATGTATGTTAGATGTTTTAAACATGTCCCATATATCTTTTAATGCTCCTTTCTGTATTTCCCTTTTTCTATCTCTCTTAAACCTATCTATGACTTCCTAATTCTTATTTACTATTTTTTTAGTTCTAAAATTTCCATTTAATTTTTTTCTTATGATTTTCTTCTGAAAGTATCATTTATTTTCTTGAATACTACATTTCTTTTAGAGTACATGGGTCTCTTGTAGATACGATTCTATTGTCTATTTTCATTTTAATTTGGACTCATATAAATTTCATCTCTTGGATATTCTGATAATCTCTATTTTTGAATGCTCAACAAAATGTATGAAAACTTAAAAAAAATGTATGAAAACTTGTAGTGAAAGAGACTCTGGAAGATGTTATTATCTTCCAGAGAATACATATTTGTACCTCTGGTAGGTAGATAAGCTAGTTAGCTTAATCAAATCAGGGATATAAGGCTGAGTTTCAGTATTTATGAGAGCTGGTTTCTTTCTTTCTTTTTTTTTTCACTTTATTTTGTTTTATTTCTGGTTAACTTTTTTTTTTTTTTTTTTTTTTTTTTTAAATAGTGAGGTCCTTCAGGAATTTTAACTGAAATTGTGGGATGTTTATGAGGGCTCTCTCTGGAGCATCCCAGCTTCCATATTTTTGTCCCTACATCAGTGAGACTGTAGCATACTCTGCTAAGCTGTTCTGCTTCATAGTTGCTCTTGACAAATGCCTTGAGAAGAAAAGCTGCTGTGAATATCAGGCCCTTTTCATTATATGTCTTTTTTTCTCTGATATCCTGCCTTTTCAAGTTCTGGCTGTCTCAGGAGTTTTTTTTTATCATCAAACATAGTTTAAAAATATTATACTCATGATTGCTTGTTATTCTTGTCAGGGTGGTTCATCTGATACAAATGAATTCACCATTTTGAGTAGCAGAAGTTCTTTTTACCACTTTTGAAGATGATGATTACACAAATGAAAAATGAGGGGAGATAATTGTTCTTACACTTACAGAATATAGAAACATGCAGATTTTTTCCATTATGGCTTTCTTTTTTTTTTTTTAAGAAAGATTTTATTTATTTATTTGAGAGAGAGAAAGAGAGTGTGTGAGAGGGAGAGCTCAAATAGGGGGAGGGGCAGAGGAGAAGGAGGAACAGAATCCCCACTGAGCAGGGACCCTGATGTGGGGCTCAATTCCAGGAACCCAGGATCATGACCCAAAGAGAAGGCAGATACTTAACTGACTGAGCCACCCACGCACCCCATTATATCTTGTTTTTGAATGAGACAAAATGTATTACCAAGATGAAAAATACTCCAAGAGGTCATTTATCTGTTATACAAAACTATCTAAGGCGTAAGATTGCTCTGTAATTTTTAAAATTGAAAGCTTACTTCAGTTAGATTGAGAGGAAAGTTGTAAAAGTACAGAGAATTCCCATATATCTTGGGCACCATTTTCTGTATCATAATTTCTTACATTAGCATGGTACATTTGTCACAACTAAGAAATCAACGTTGATAGATTACTATTAGCTAAAGTGCTGTTTATTCAGATGTAACTAGTGTTTTTTCCTAATATCCCTTTTTCTGTTCCAAGATCCCATCTATGATATCACGTTACATTTAATCATCATGTCTCCTTAGCTTCCTCTGCTCTGGGACATTTTCTCAAATTTTCCTTCTTTTTGATGAGCTTTGTAGTTTTGAAGAGTTGTTGTTGTTTTTTTTTTTTTGTAGAATGTCCTTCAGTTTGGGTTTGTCTTATATTTTCTCATGGTTATACAGGTGTTGTGGGTTTGGGGGAAGACCACAGAGATGAAGTACCATTCTTGTTACGTCATATTAAGAGTACATGCTATCAGCATGATGCTAAACCTTGATAACAGAGTGAGGTGGTGTTTTCCAGGTCTCTCTGATGTAAAATTACTTAACATCTTTTACTTACTTTGCTCTTTGGAAGCAAGTCTATATAGGTGCTATCTATAGTCAAGTGGTCAAGAGTTGAGCTCCACATCATTGAAGGGTCTGTAATTTCTAGTGATTTACTGCCTGCCTGGTTTGATCCCATAGTCAGTTACCCTTTCTTTCATATTCTTCCTTGAGTCTAATACCACTTCAGCATATTGTCATTAAATTTACTTCCCCAAATTTATCTGCTTTGCAGTAAAGATGAAGACAGACTCTGGATAATGTTATAGACACGCTAATACTGAAGACAAAAGAGGATAGGATTAAATATGGACAATAGTAGTTGACCATTTCTTTATATATAAAAATCTACCTTAAATTCCACTTCATAAATATACATTTTTCAATTGCCATTATAATTAAACAATAAGAATAAATGTAGGGTGCCTGGGTGGCTCAGTTGGTTAAGTGTCTGCCTTCAGCTCAGGACATGATCCCAGGATCCTGGGATTGAGCCCCCCGTCGGGCTCCCTGTTCAGCAGGGAGCCTGCTTCTCCCTCTGCTGCTCCCCCTGCTTGTGTGCTTTCTATGTCAAAGGAATAAATAAAATTTTTTTAAAAAACTTAAAAAAGAAAGAATAAATGTAGAAGATTAAGGTTCTGGTTCCAACTTTCCAACTCTAATTAGCCATGTGATCTTGGGAAAAATTAGCTCAACATTTTGGTGCTCAGCTTCCTTATATCTGCAGAGGAGATATCTGGCTGGACTATAATGCCTGTAAGTTCTTCTCTTTAATTGAAGTGCAATTAACATACAGTGTTATATTAGTTTCAGGTGTACCATATAACGATTCAACAATTTTTTAAAAAATATTTTATTTTTAAGTAATCTCTACACCCAACTTAGGCTTCCAACTTCCAACCCCAAGATCAAGGGTCACATGCATTACCGACTGAGCCAGCCAGGAGCCCCTGATTCAATAATTCCATATAAAGTCTCTAAGTTTTTAGAATACTTACTTGATTAAAAAAAAATCAAAGGAGCTTTAAGCAGATATTTTATTAGACTACTGGTGGAGTTTTCCATGGTATCTCTGTGGGTCCATCCTTGTTTCAAAGGCAGTTGAAGAGGTTGAATCTTTATTTTCAGAAAGCAGATTGCTCTTGTTTGGTACCCATCTCAATAACAAACTAGCAGCTCCCAGCTGAGGGGAAATAATACAAGGGGAAAAAAGCCCCAAATAGTCCCTTAACACTTTTAGGAAGAAAGTACCAAAGGAAGAAACGTAGGAATATATATGGTTTGGCATAAATAATAGCTGTAATGTAGATCTCACCCTTACTGTCTTTTTTTCTCCCTAATACTGCACATAACTTAATAATTTGTGTTGGAAATGAGAACATACCTCCCAGTTCTTGTGGTATAAGAATGACATCATCCATTTTTGTGGTTTGGCAAAAAAATAAATGAAATTTCTCACCTCAAATTTCAGAAAGCAATAAGAATTGTTCTCAAGAAGAACTTGTCATTTCCTTGGAGTGATTATGAAACCTGTCTGTGGTTGTGGAGAATTTTTCTTCTCCAGGGAAAATTCATGAAAACTTGAAATTTTCCAGACTTGAGAAATAGTAGTAGATAAATAAAAATGTTGAGCATCTTAGTCCATTGGTTCAACTTTGGGATGTGATTCAAATTGTGTGTCTATGACTACGGTGGGGTCCTGGAGCGGGGGAAAAAACCAAGCTGAGACTAGCATTCTGAATAAGAGATGGATTGTGTCAGTGCCCCAGGCCTGGCTGTTGCTGGGTATGTGTGTGGGGAGGCAGAGATGTGGGGGAAGAGGATTTAACACCCTATTCATTGGACGTGCATATATGTCAGCACTTTTCAGGTGCTTAGAAACTGAGCACTTTATTTTAGTGATTATAGTAGTCTGTGATGAAAACCTAAAGAAAATCTACTTAGGCAGAAGTCTACACTGAGGGCCTAGGGAGGGTAATGAAATTCTTTTGCCCATCCTGGGGTTTAAGAAGCCTCACATTTCAGCTCTAGGGCAGCTAAGAGTACAGGGACAGCAAGTTGAAGGACCCCATTAGTGTGAATGATGGCTTCCTTTTACACACCAGTCAATTTTCAGGCAAGGCCTTTCATGCTGTCAGGAGATTAAAAAAAAACAAACCCTTTTTGGAAATGTCCTGGAGGTAACTTCATGGCAGAAGTAGATCCCAGATTAGTCCAAGCAGCTGTTTGTTTATATTGTTCAGTTATTTTGAAAACTGTTAACCTATTGTTTCCAAGATGACAAATAAGTGAATTCTAAGGTCACTTAGAATCAAATGTTAATCTTCCTAGTGTCAACACCAGGGCAATTTGGGAAAGAAATAGAATCCCTCCCTTTCCTCAGCCCTACCCCTTTATATCGTTACTCTATAAATTATATGTTTTTTAAAAATGGCCCTTTTTCAGGGAGTGTTTTTCCCTTGTGACACTTGGTTCATGTGGACTAGGAGAAATCCTTCATACTTCCTCTTCCTACCCAGGATCTTTGCTTTTTTTTTTTTTTTTTTGAGATAAATTTAATAATTTTATCAACAGCACATAAGCAAATCAAACTTAAATGGGTTTCAAATAATTTTAATCTTTAAAAAATGATCTTTTCATCTAAATTAAAATGTTTAATTGTTTTTCTGTGTCTTATTTTGTCTTCAGCATTGGTTGTCTGCCTATCTGAGGGTAGACTAGAAAGGATCAATGCTGGGAAGTTTTTATTTTTTAAATTAAAAACATTAAAAACTTTGTTACTGAAGTATAATTGACATATAAGGTAGTATAAGTTTTAGGGACACAACATATTGATTCAACCATTCTATAGGTTACTGAATGTTAACCACAACAAGTGTAGTCACTATGCAACATTATCACAGTATTAGTGACTATAATCTTTATGGTATACTTTTAAATATATAAAACATTTAAAACTCAGTTATTTGGTATCTATGATGAATGATCATTCATTGGTATCTATGATGAATGATCATTCATCATAGATACCAATGAATGATCATTCATTGATCAGGGCCTTGGGAATTGAGACTCTGCTTTGAGCAAAAGTAGTTCAAGCAGGGCTAGAATCACCCTCAATACCCCAAATACCCACAGATCTAGTAGTGAGCCCGGGGCACCAGGGTAGAGTCCCCTCCATGAGGGTGAGTTCCCCTTTGTGGTCCAGTGGAGATGATGACAGCTCATCAAAGAAGTACTAATAATTTTGAACCCTGAAAGGGAAAAGATTGGGGTTTGGACTCCTTTCCCCCAAGAGATACCTTGGTTCTTATGTATATATAGGTTTCCATCATCCTCAGGTTATGACAAGATTTTGGTCTGAAGACTCTCTGCCTCATTCTGCTTTTCCCCCCTTTTATCTTGCAGAGGTGTGACCTCCAAATAAATGACTTGCATTCCTAACCCTGTCTCAACATCTGCTTCTTAGGGGACCTACCTGACACAGATCAGCTAACTTATTAGCTCTTTTTAACTTCACAGTAACCTTCAGATACTTATTGAGTATTAATAATCTCTCTTGGAGCTCTCAGAGAGCTGAGGCACGAAAAGTTTGGTCATTTGGATTAGTTGCACCTAGACACTGAGTCTAATGACCCCAGTCCTTGACCTCCTCCACTGCATTAGTCAGGGAGCTTGGCAGGAATGACTCTGGCTTCCTTGAATGAAGAGTAGTTAAAAGGAAGTTCACAAAATCAAGGATTGTTGGAAAAGCAGGCTCAGAAATGAAGGATACTAGGGCATTTCTGTGGTTCTTGGAAGTAGGAACTAATCCATGGTTTTGTGAAGGTGTCACTACTGGGATAGCTGAATGCCTCAGTTCTACCCTTCGCCCTGCCACTCTTCCATCACCCTAAGAGTCAAGCCTCCAGAGAAAGACTGATTGGCTCTGTTTGGGTCACATGACCACTCCTCTCAGCAAAGAGGGCTGGGAACCTTGAATGAAAATCCCATCAGATTCACACACAATGGGAAAAGAGAGAATTCCTCAAAAGATAAATAGGCATGCTATTACAAAAGAAGCCTGCTGGCAAACAACAAATGTCCTCCGCAGACCCTACATCCACTCTTCTCCGAGTCTTTAACAGCCTCCCATGTCCTGCCTGAAATCAGGGAGTGAAATATACATCCTGAATGGATCACTTTGAATAGGTGATTTCGAGTCTTCAGCTTTCCATTTAGTTGCTTTCTCATTGTATCCTTTGAGGGCAGAAGGAATCCAGTTCTTAGATGATGACTGATCCGTAGCAGGCATCTAACCAATACTTGCTCCGTGAGCTTTCTTCAGGGAACCTGAGAGCTCAGCTAGGAGCATTTCTTGTTCTCTCCTGTGAGACTGTCTGGTTATACGTGCAGAAGTACTTGTCTTCTTCTCCCTCTCCTCCCTGCAGCCCTAGGCACCAACTCCTCAAGATGTCCGTCTTAGTCTTCTGGAGACTTGTTCATAAAAATGAAAGAACAAAATGGCAGACACTGTTTTGTCCCCCCATTCTTTGAGTGTGCTGAGAAATCTCTGTACCCAACCCACTCACTTACTTACTCCATAGATGTTTACTGATAGCCTCCTGTGGTTGAGGCACTGGTGATAGGGCAATGACTAAGGCAAATCAAGTCCTTGCCTTCATATAATTTATATTCCTTCTATTATGTTAACACAAGAGGCCAACAATAAACACAGAAATGAAATTTTGCAGATTGTTGTAAGCACCACAGAAAAACGACAATAGGGTAGTGTGATGGGGCGTGGCTGGGATGGTCAGGTTGATCAGGAATTGCCTCTCTAAGGTAGTGACGTGTGTGCTGAGACCTAAATGACTTGCAAAGATTTGAGGAAGAGCCAAGGGAACCCCAGGCCTCAGGCACTGGAAATGGGACTCTGCTGAGTGTGTTAGAGGGCTAGAAGGAGAGCCAGGTAGACCGGACTAGAGTGAATGAAGGCAGAGCAGGGAGACATGTGGCTGGAAAGGGCGCAGAGGTCGGATGATGGACATCTGCATCAGTGAGCAGGACTGACTTGTTCCTTTGACACAGGTGTCCCAGTCTCTAGAACCCATAATACCTTCAGGACTTGGGAAAATGTTTTAATTTCTTTTGAAAGGAACAGTATAATAATAGTGAATATATAATAATGAATCCTGCCTGGGTTATATTCATCTTTCTACCAAGATAGTCATCAAATATAATTTTTATTTTTATTTTTTCGTGGAGGAAGGGGCACACAAAGACAAAACTGCCTGGGACTCATGAGGCTCACAGTGTGTTGCTGGTGGTGAGGGTGTTTGTAATGCATCCAAGCTCCCGCTGAACCAGCAGCATCTTCCCCCAAGTTAGAAAGTTCTCTAAGATTTTCAAGTGTCAGTTCTTCCTAAGTATCTTCAGCCGTTGGCTACCTCGAAGCACCTTTTCTGATAACACAACCTCAGAAACCATAACAGCATCTACATTTCTAAGGAAGAACTTCCAGGGACCAGGACATTACAAAGAAGTAGCACAGTATGCAGTGACAAGTTCTCTTCAGTCTTAGCTCCTGATAAGCCATAGGACACCCTTTATTTGCTTTGGTGCTGGGAAAAAATGTAGAATGATGTCTGTGATTTAGCTATTTTATTTTTTGGTTTTGATTGTTGTTGTTTTTAAAGATGCTGTCAGCAATGTTATCTTGAAGTACAATTTGCTATCTATAGAAAACAATTCACATGCTACTCTCATGAGGGTAGTCAGGATAGGGATTATTATGATCATAAGGCATTTTATAAATGCGGAGATGGATGAGAAATTCATAGAACTATTAGTTGGTGGAACTGGGACTCATGTCAAGAACTCTGGACTCCAAAATGTATGCTCTTAACATAGGAATTACTGTTATTAATGGATGTAAAGGTAGGTCCTGGCTCTTGGTAGATGATCAATGGAAATATGCTGAAGACTAATAAACTATTTAGGAGCCTCTGAGAAAAATAAGTTTCAGGCTATGTGGTTCAACAGAAATAAGTGGAAAAAGTGATGAGATGAAAAGCATTCACTAACACCTGAATTGCTTTAGAGTTTCTATTAGTGGGTATCTGCACTTGTCTAGTTTTCATATGCAGAAGACTAAAGCAGGAAACATCTGTCAGAAGACAAGTCTCTGGAATATTTTTTTCCTTCTTTAACCATTATTACCTTACCAAATCTTTTTTTTTTTTTTTAATTAGAACTTGGTGGTAAAGCAAATGTAGAAATAATGAATTAGAGAATCCGTGGAGTGTATCTGCAAACTCTGGTCATCTCACTGAACTGAAATTGCCCAAATTTAAGTACGCTCAAGAAGAATTTATGGATTGTTTGCTACATCTTCCTAGTCTTGTGGGAGACAGAAACAGAAATAAACTTTCTGTAGAATGTGAGCTTTTTGAGGCCTATAGAATGTGGATTTTAGGTCTAGCTTGCCTTTATGTGCATAGATCCCAGTACATGGCTTGGGGTATGGAGCTACACTCTATGTTGAATCTGTCTTCAGTTAAAACAAGCTCTTGAAACCTGGTGATAAATGTAGGTTCTAGACACTCAAAACAAAAATTTGCAGGACATCCCTCTGTGTTTATTGCTCCTTAAATTCCCATTATCTCCCTTTATTTGTTTGTTCATCTAAGTCTTAAACCCAGCCCTCCATCACTTTTCTCTTATCCTGGGACCAGGGGATCCTTTCATCTTTGGTAGTGAATAAGCAGCCATCTGTGAAGAAACAGACTTATTACTATAAAGACAAGAGAAAAAGCAGGTTGGGGTAGGCCGTAACAGTGAGTGAAGAAAGAATAGAGCTGAATAAATACTAAATTTAGCAAGTTAATCCTAATGCTTCGTTGCTGTAGATAGCATAGAAATAGTGACATTCCAGACAAGACCTTCTCAGATGAGGCCACTTTGGCCCCGTTCCCTAGCTTGGAAGTTCAGTAGCTGTTCAGTTTAGAAGACTTCATCATCAAGGTTTATGAAACTCACAGGAGGTTGACATATAAGCTGAAATATTAACTTACCAATTTGTGTTGGTAAATATTCCTTGCCCAGGATATTCTGCTCGTTAGTCAGGGTCTCAGGAAAGCAGAATTTCTATTCAACTAATTTCCAGGAAGGAATACAATCAGAGCAAAGGAAGGTAGATGGCCTCCTGGATAGGTCATATCGGCTGTGATGAATCCTCTGGATCATCCCTGCCCAGCAGCAGACTGTACCTCTTAGATGAACAGAAAAATCTGTGTTCAATAATCTAGTGTTTTTCTATGTACAGTACTAGAATGCAAGAATATCCCCTCACCCTTCTTGATACATAACAGCTTCCTCATCTGTAGATGGGGAGAATACAAACAGTACTGGTCTGTAAGGGTATTGAAAGGATTAGCCAGTTAATATAAGCTGAACACTTAGAATAATATGCCTGGTGCATAACACTACACTCCAGGCGTGATTAGCTATTGCTGCTACTGCTGTTATTATTATTTATTATTATTATTAATTTTTACTTTATTTAAATTCAGTTAATCAACATAGAGTGTATTATTCATTTCAGAGTAGAGTTTAGTGCTTCTTCAATTGCATATAACACCCAGTGCTCCTTCCATCAAGTGCCCTCCTTAATGTCACCCAGATACCCCATCCCACCTACTTTCCCTCCAGCAACTCTCAGTCATTACCATTTTCCCAGACTCTTTGCAGACAGTTTTCCTTCTGCTGTGTTAATCTTCCTAGAGACTTTCTTAAAACAAGTGTTTAGATACCAGCTTTCTCAATTATCGTCTCATTCTGGTCATGTTTCCCTGGGGTCACACCCTAACCACTCGGCTTGTTTTGGAGGTCTCAGAGTTCTCCAGCCACACATTTACTGTTCACTACCTGTTTCTACATGTGGCTGATAGGGTCAGATTTGCATTCTTTTTTTCTAGGTGTGCTCTTGGGGAATAGCTAGATAGGTAAAAATCTTCAGACAGGTGGTTTTATCCTTATGAATTGAGACAGTCTAAGGCTAATTTCCTTTCACTTAAAAAAAAAAGATTTTATTTATTTACTTGACAGAGAGACAGTGAGGGAGGGAACACAAGCAGGGGGAGTGGGAGAGGGAGAAGCAGGCTTCCTGTGGAGCAGGGAACCCAATGTGGGGCTCGATCCCAGGACCCTGAGATCATGACCCGAGCGGAAGGCAGACATCCAACAACTGAGCCACCCAGGAACCCTTCCTTTCACTTTGTATCTTCAGATAAATGAAGACCAAAACTTCCTGAAAAAATTACATCATATTCTTGCCTTTTAGTAACATTGACTCAGTAATATTTCATAGATCAGAATGAACCAAATGGACCTCTTTGTCTTTGTCTTCTGCACTCTCTGGACTCTCAGCTAGATCTTGGCATCTCCTGCTCAAGGGTACTGCTATTCCCCAGATCTGAGCTCCACATCCCTGTGGCTGTGGTCCTGCCATCCCGACCTCTCCAACACATTCCCCTGTTCTATCTCCTACCCATCTCACACCCACCCGACTTGGCCACCCTGCCTAGCTTACCCTCCCCTCTCAGCTGGAACCTGAGCACAAGTAGCAGGAGTCATATGTTGGTCTTCTCTTCTGAGTAAATTGGCAACAATTTGTGGAAATAAAATACGTTTCCTCTCTTGACAGACTCATTGTTGGCTGTAATTAGGAAGAAAGAATGGGGAAAAGGATCTGGGAAAGGTAAGTGAAGCATTCAGGATATATTAGCATCCTGATACGTCAGTTTTGTGATGTTTGGAAGTCCCAAATGCATGGATGTTGCAATGGTCAGGAGTCAGGACAATTAGGAGGTGGATAAAAATCCCATCAAGGATGATTAATAAATTGCATACATAAATAGTATACAGATGAATACTCAACCTGATATCGTATTATGGAATTTCCTGTTTCAGAAACAGAATCTGATTATTATTTCAACAGAACCTACAAAACCTGCTTGCTAGTCTGATTTCACAGCATGGATTTATTATCAAATTATATATATCATAAATGATTAAGTCTGTTTATCACTTCTAAAGGTAGTACTTTTATCACTTAATCTAGTATGGATGTTTCGGTGTGTAAAGTTTCTCTGTGTTAGTTTCATAAGTTGTAAGTCATTCTCAGGTAAGGGGAGAATGGGGCGTTATTTAACGGGTGTAGACTTCTAGTTTGGGAAGAGGAAAAATGATCTGGAGATGGATGGTGGTAATGGCTGCACCACGTGAATGTACTCAATGCCGCTGAGGAGTGCATTTAACAATGGTAAGTCTTATGCTATGTATTTTTCCCACAAGCAAAAAGAATGAAAGTCACTCTTGCTTGTCATAAAAATTTAAACAGCATAGAAGGACGAAACAGTAAAGTTTGTCTCTCTGCCTTTTACCACCACCTATTCTCATTCCTTAAATGTAACCACAGCTGATACCCTTTTAGAAATCTATTAGAAATAAAGTGTATAAGTGTATATATTTACGTAGGACTATGTTACCATTTTAAAAAAAACATACTGTTTGGCCCCTTGCTTTTAGCACTTAACAATGTATTTTAAGTACTTACATATGTATTTTATTAAAAATATTTTTTCAGGGCACCTGGGTGGCTCAGTGGGTTAAGCCTCTGCCTTCAGCCCAGGTCGTGATCTCAGGGTCCTGGGATCGAGCCCCGCATTGGGCTCTCTGTTCAGCGGGGAGCCTGCTTCCCCCTCTTTCTGCCTGCCTCTCTGCCTACTTGTGATCTCTCTCTGTTAAATAAATAAATAAATAAATAAAATCTTAAAAAAATATTTTTTCATATCAACACCTATAGAGTCTCTGTTTTTGAAAAGAACTGTATGACGTTTCTCTTACTAACAAACACTTAACTTGGGTTATGATGTAACACAACTGTATTTCCGTTAAAATGATTATCCTTGTCTTTTTCCGACATCTGCCTCTTTATCCAGCTCTGCCATTGTTCCTCATATTCAGTCATTCATTCCGAACAGATTTGATGAGGTTCTAGTGTGGGTGATGTTATACCTTTGACATTCCTAAGCAGACACTTGTTCTCTAGTGCCATAGGAGTTCTCATTTATCTTCATAACCTCACTTCACCATTCCATTCATGTGGCTCAGGGATACTCTAAGCATACAACGTATCTGTTGAATTAAAAAAAAAAAACAAAAAGCCTGGCCTGCTTGTTTACAAACTTGACTATAAACCTGATTTAGAGTACTTTGTACACATCAGCACCTACTGCCCTCAGTCATCATCAGATCCCCGCGACAAGTGGTTCTAGGAATTTTTCCCCACAGCCTACCCCTTCTAATTTCCTTTATTCCAATTCTTTCTCCCCCCACCCCCTTTGAGACTGCGGGGTCTCCTGCCCTCTTCCACTTCTAAGAAACCTTTTCTATAGGTCTATAGATTCCTTTCTTCTGCTCTTTTTAGATTTTCTTCAAGAGCTGAATGCATAGGAGATGCAGAGATGCTTCTTCTGTAGACAGGTATATACCAGATGTGTCCTTTGTCCTAGAAACAGAGAAGGATACCTGATAACCCTTGCCCTGTCCCTCACTGGAACATGGATTTGCTTTCCCATGAATATCAAAAGTGTGCTGACTAGATTCAAGGACAAC
Organism: Mellivora capensis; assembly: GCA_004024625.1. Lineage (NCBI taxonomy): Eukaryota > Metazoa > Chordata > Mammalia > Carnivora > Mustelidae > Mellivora > Mellivora capensis. The sequence goes on along the minus strand of PISX010009903.1, from coordinate 10,545 downwards.
ATTAGCTCTGTGGTTCACCTGCATATGGAGTACTCAGAGTACCCTGGGGCTGCCTACAAAGCCAACCACCCTTTGTCATATTGTTTCTCTGGGGAAATGTATCCAAGTTCCCAATAATTGACTTGTCAATGTCTGTTTTGGAATAGAGCCCATTTGTAAGCTGCAAATAGCTCGTTCTTTTTCTCAAACGTATTATCTTTTTCTCTCTCTCTTTTTTCCCCTCCGTACAAAAGTCTGTAAAATAAGTATCTTGGTTGATAGAACTCATATTTTATTGATAAAAAAAAATCAGTCATCTCATGCACACACATTGGGCTCCAACTGGGCCAATGTTTGTAATCTGCCCTTGTAGAGGCTGGAATTAGAGGGGATGAGGAAGTGGATGGGCCAGTAATAAATGTTTCTTGCATTAGCAGAAACTTTCTATTTTAAAGTAAGGGATAGTACTCAAAGAGAAATGTTATGAAAGAAATCTCATTTTCTATTGCGGATGTGTGGTGAATATATTGCCCTTATCTTCGTTCTCCAAACAAATCTGCCCTCATGGATATCATCCAAAGCCATGGGAAAGATAAATTCAGGAAGGGAAACCCAATTAGGAAAATTCATGCTGAGGGATATATAAAAGGAAAACCACAACAATAAATGTTCCAAAGAGTGAAAAACAGTAATAAAAAAAATAAAAATAAAAAGCAGAGGCAGACAGGCAGGCCAGCATCCAGAGAGAATCATGAGTAGTAGAATAAGGGCATTCAGAAGGGAACCTGTATGGATCAGGACCTAAGGATCTGTTTAGGGGGACTGGGTGTAAAACTCAAGCTTTCTCAATAAGCTGGTTTTATACACCCTTTCCCCCTTTTATTTTTTTTAAATTTTTTTTTAAGATTTTATTTATTTATTTGACAGACAGAGATCACAAGTAGGCAGAGAGGCAGGCAGAGAGAGAGAGACAGGGGGAAGCAGGCTCCCTGCCGAGCAGAGAGCCTGATGTTGGGCCCGATCCCAGGGGCTCATGACCTCAGCTGAAGGCAGAGGCTTTAACCCACTGAGCCACCCAGGCGCCCCTCTTTCCCCCAGGCGCCCTTCCTTCCCCCTTTTCTTTATGAAAACAAAACAATTTTTAAATGTGTTTAACCAGTACCTTTTGGGGTGGGGGTCATTTTTGAAATGTCAGGGGCCTTATCTATCAAGAATAGTTGTGTTATTTTGATTTTTCTACTTTTTTTAAAAGTTTTTTTTTTTAAGGTTTTTATTTATTTTACAGAGAGGTAGAGAGAGAACACAAGTAGGCAGAGCGGCAGGCATAGGGAGAGGGAGAAGCAGGCTCTCCACTAAGGAGGGAGCCCGACATGGGGCTCAATCCCAGGATCCTGTGATCATGACCTGAACCAAAGGCAGCCACTTAACCAACTGATCCACTCAGGTGCCCCTGATTTTTGTACTTTTAAGTATGAATAGATTGATATGAAAAAGACAGTACACTGATTGTGGGTCAAACACTGATGATTATGGACTGAATTATGTTTCCCCCAAAATTCATGTGTTGAAGTCTCAATACCCAGTTCCTGAGAACCTGACTGCATTTGGAGATAGGATCTTTACAGAGGTAATCAGGTTAAAATGAAGTCACTAGGATGGGCCCTAATCCAATATGACTAGTATTCTTACAAGAGGAGTCTTGGAGACAGACATGTACGGACGGCTAATGGTGTGAAGACATAGGGAGAAGGCAGCCATCCCCAAGCGAAGGAGAGATCCTGGAACCTGCCCTTCCCTCATAACCCTCAGAAGAAACCAACCTTGCCAACACTCTGATCTGGGAATATGGGTATCTGCAACTGTGAGAAAATACATCTTTGTTGTTGAAGCCACCCAGTCTGTGGTTCCCTATTAACGACAGCCCTGGCAGACTACTAGATTGATTAAACCCTAATCCTTAGAGCTGGAGAGAAAATGCAACAGGACATTCAGCTTATTGGAGAGTTAAAAGGAACAAATGGGAGCAGGTATGGTAATGTCCCTAGAAGCCCAAAGGGCTAAGGTTCCTGCTTCCCATGAGTGTATGGCCGTAAACCAAAACTGGCCTCCAAAGGAAGAGGCTGCTGGGCATTATTCAAAGTTTGAATTTGTCTTCCCAGGGCAAGAAAAGGACTAGGTGAAATCATCAAATTAATTTTCAGCTCCATTTGAACTCCGAGTTTTACAAAATACTCTTCTGTGAAGTAGACCATTTCCCTCCACATGCGTGGGAAGGAGTTTATAATTAGAACATCCTGGGGGAACTTCTTCTATTAATTGTTGCATACCTGAAATATCACAAAAGAGAGTGTAGGTAAAAAATTAATTGGAATCATTGTTTTGCCTTTGTCATTACAAGAAACTACAGGAATAAATGCCTTATGGCCTTGGGCACTACAAAGTCTTTATCAAGCCAAGACAATAGGGGTTTCTGGAAGTGTGTGAACTTGAGAAACCTGCAGGGTGTGGGGAAAGCAGAGCTTGGGGCCAAGAAGACATTCTGTTCAGAGCAAGAAAGTAATATATAGAACAATACTCCTTCTGTCCCTTCCCCCCTAGATGCAGGTTCGTAACCTTGAAGATTTACAAAGGAAAAAAGGAATACTTTACAGAAAAATGGAAGGTTTTTCCCTTTTTTTAAAACAGATCTCTCAAACACGAGATTTTCAAATCTTGGGAAGTCTCTTGACCCTGGCCTGAATTCCAGCGCCGAGGTTAGAAACCTGGATTCCAGAAGCAGGCTGCCTCTGGCACCTGGGTGGCTCAGTGGTTAAATGTCTGCCTTCGGCTCATATTATGATCCCAGGGTCCTTGCTCAGCAGTAAGTCTGCTTCTCCCTCTGCCCGCCTCTCTCCCTGTCAAATGAATAAATAAAATCTAAAAAAAAAGAAAAAAAAAAAGAAGCATTTGGATCTCAGCTTGTTACCAGCATGTGAGCTTGGATCAGAACCAAGCCTCAGTTTTATCATCCATAAAATGGAAATACAGATGCAGTACACTTATTTCATAAAGTCGTTTAGAGTGTTGAGTGAGATATTCCAGGCAAAACACAGAGTCTGCCCTGTGCTAAGTACTCAAAAAATACTCGTTTTTATCATTCAGACTTCAAGGATGATTCTGTATGTCAGTAATGAGGTGAGCACTGTTGTCGCTTTGAATTCAGACATGAGTGACATTTTGGAGAGTTGGGGGCTCTGGGCTACGTCTTCTGTTTATGCTGATGCTACAGAGGAGGTGGGGCTTGGTTTATTTTCTTTTTGGTAACTCTTCTGTACTTTAGCATCTTGTTTAAGGCAGATGTTTGCTTACGGATTTTCTGTCCGGATGATCTATCCATTGATGAAAGTGGGAGTATTGAAGTCCCCTACTATTGTATTGCTGTCAGTTTCTCCCTGTAGGTCCGTTAACATTTGTTTTATATATTTAGCTGCTCCTATGTTAAGTTCATAAATATTTACAAAAGTTGTGTCCTCTTGCTGGATTGAGCCCTTTATCATTATATAATACCTTCCTGTTTCTCTTATTACAGTCACTGTTTTCAAGTCTATTTTGTCTGCTAACCCGGCTTTCTATTCATTACGTTTGCATGGAACAACTTTTCCCTTCCATCACTTTCAGTTTGTATGTGTCTTTTGCATTCATCTGAAGTGAGCCTCTTCTAGGCAGATATAGATCGGTCTTGGTTTTTTTTTTTTTTTAAATCCATTCAGCCACTCTATGTCTTTTTTTTTCGTTTGTTTGTTTTTTTAAGTAATCTCTACACCCAGTGTGGGGCTTGAACTCACAACCCCAAGATCAACAGTTGCATGCTTTACCTACTGAAACAGTCAGGCACCCCTATGTCTTTTCATTAGAGAATTTAGTCCATACTATCTATATACTTTAAATATAGGAGTTTTATAAGGAGAATAAAATAATATCAAAGTTAATGTAGGCATATACATTTGTACAGCTGTATGAGAGAATTAGATTAGGCTTCAGAAGAAGTTTAATTTGGAAATACAGAATTTGACCACTTCTCTTTGATCTCCTTGTAAGTAGTGTCAACCTTAAAAATAAAACCGTTATTTTACCAGCAAAAATAGGTTTATTCATGAATAGCAGAGAATTGCAATCCCAGACAAGCAAGCTACAGCAAAAACCACTGGCAAGTCTGCAAAACAAAGCAGAATTTTTTTTCTAGAGGAAAGGGGTGGGGGTATTGGGAAGGCTGTTATAAACAAAAAGTCAATAAGAAGTAAACTGGAAGTTTAAAGTATAGTTGCTTTTCATTGGCTGAGTTGTGACCGTATCTCATTGGCTGGGCTATTGCCTAGGAGGAGGAAAACCTTTCTTTCTCTTGCTGGGATAGTAAAGTAGTATTGGGTTCATTTGTTCATTCCTTCCTTCCTTCCTCCTTCTTCTTTTAAGATTTTATTTATTTGAGATAAAGTACAAGAGAGAATATGAGCAGCAGGGAGGGGCAGAGGGAGAGGGAGAAGCAGGCTCCCTGCCGAGCAGGAAGACTGATGTGGGGCTTGATCCTAGAACCCCGAGATCATGACCTGAGCCAAAGGCATTTGCCCAATGGCCTGAGCCACCTGCACACCCCTACTGGTTTCTTTCTATTGGATTTGCAATTGATGACCAGTGGTAGGGCATGAGAACTCCCCCTGTCAAACCTCCCGACTCCATTTTAATGAGGTTTCCCTTTGTTAATTTTCACAGTAGCATGGGACACAGTGCCCCGAGTGGTGCTGGGTTTGGGACAGGGGCTTAATGAATTCTTGTGGACGGTTTCACAGATATTTTAGAGGAGCCTGAAAGCCCTATGCAGCACAGAGTCATGTGGAAGGATATCCGAGGTATCAGGGGATGCACCAATCTAGTGGTCTTTCAGTGTTTTTTTTTCCTGGATTTTCCCAACACTGTTATATTACTCAGGGTCCCAGCAAGAAATAGATAGTACATGCAAATCAAGGGATAGGAAGATGATATAATAAAGGGACAATTCAAAAGGTCTTGGTAGGGTGTTGGGCAACCTCGCAATGGATAGAGCATCTGTCACAGTTGGTTGCTAACACCTAAGGCTTGAGGGGATGGTGGAAGGATGGATTACTGGAACTTGAAGAGGGAGCTTTGTGGAGGGCCTGTCTGACAAAACCTGTGGTCTTTGGTGGAAGGTGTATCCTCCTTTTGTTGGAGGGAAGGAGCCGGGGGGAAAAGGTTCTGATCCCCCCCCCCCATCCCTCCTTTCCTCTCTGCAGAAGCCAGATGACAAGGGAGCCTTATTGATACTAACTATGGTCAGCTCCTAGGGCAACAGCAGGATGAAGAGAGATGGAGAGCAGACAGGGAGGGAAACAGAAGATACCCAGCACCATCATCTTTACTGTTAGTGCTGACTTAGGGAAACAAAATGGGAAAGAGTCCGACCATCTGTTATGTGAAATATTCTTTAGGATTGCACATGCCAGCTGATGCAAACTGTGTCCTTGACCTGTTTATTAGCATTTCTCCTTCTTTTTTTTTTTTTTTTTGGTCCTATGCTGCTTACTTCTCTTTTCATATTTGACCGTTATTGTAATGAGCAATTCATTTCAGTAGACTTCCATGCAGCAAACTAACTCTAGCTATTGTGAGGGACAGATAGTATTGGGGACTGCATCTTTAATTTTTTCTGTCTCTCAGCTGCCAAGGGCTCAGGTAGTTTGAATCCGGTGAAATTGTATTGATTTTGATCATGGGGTTGGCACAATCAATAACTTGGAATTTAATAGTTTTAATAGTTGTAGCCTAACCTATTTCCAAAAGGAAGTTAATTTCACCTGGAAATGTGAGGCTAGAGGAAGAAAATCCCTCCAGGATCACTTTGTTGCATGAACACCAATCACTCGTTTTTCTGTGGGCATATGTTGACTTGTGATCAATGGGTATGACCGTAAATGTTTGACAACTCAGTCTCTGGATAAAAAGGCCTGATTTGTAGCATTGGCCTAGTCCTCTGGTGTAAATACTCCCACCATGGTCCATTTCAAGTTAGCCATACAGTATCTTTGACGGTGGAGTTGGGAAGAGACACACAGAATTGGCTCTGGAGAGCCTAGAGCCAACAACCTAAAGGTGTTGACTCCAGCACACCACTGCATGTAATCCCTCCTTCCCTAACAGATAGATACAAACCCTGTGGGAATGTGGAATTTCTCCCTAGCTGTCCCTAAGTAGGGCCAGGATTGGAAGTCTCTGGATCATTCATCACACTGTAGGCCTTGGGAATGGATTTAGAGTCATTTATTCTGTAGTAGGGCATGAGGGACTCTGCTGTTTTGTTAGGATCTTTGTTGCTTACTAGAGAAGTCTTACCAAATCATTGCCAGCTTATGAAAACAATCACAGTTGTCAGCATGTTCTTATTCATTGGTGAGCATATAATATTCTTTCTTTCTATTTTACCATTTGCCACTTTGAGGAATCACCCAGAAGCATCTAGGAAGTGAAGTTTTATGTCAATTTCTTAAAGTTTTAACTCTTTCTCCCTTCCACTAGAAGGAATAGAACATTTAATTTCCTAAGGTTTAGAAATGATTGAAGTTGATTTGTATAAAAGTGGAAAATCATTTAACTCTTTTTCTATAAAAGCCCAGAGCAGAATATGCATTTCTTTCTTAAGAGTATTTGACATGTTGATATTTATAGTATCCTATATATTCCCATTTTATATACATTTCATATTTCATTATGTGATACAGTATACATTTCCATGTGTATTATAAGTATCTAACATGAGTATAATATTAAGTTAGAATAAGGTTACAATAAAGTTAATACTAAAATAAGCAACAAACATTCCATCTATTTTTAATCTTATTTAACTTAAAGTTGTTCTACATTATAAACCAAAATGTGCCAAAAGTTATAGTCATGTCGCAAATGGATCTGGACAACATATTTTAGCTATTCACCAAACAGTTATTTCTATTTTATTTATCCAAATAAATACATTCATGTGCTCCTTATTTCCAGTACAAAATCCAATTTATTTACAACAGATACTCTACAAAATTAAATGTATGTTTATGGTGATATAGTTTTATTATATGTATATATATTTTTAAAGATTTTTTTAAATTTGAGAGCAAGCACAAGCCAGGGGGAGGGGCAGAGGGAGAGGGAAAAGCAGGCTTCCCACTGAGCAGGGAGACCAATACACTCATAGGGCTGTATCTCAGGTTCCCGGGATCATGATCTGAGCCAAAGGCAGATGCTCAGATCATGACTGAGCCACCCAGGCACTCCTAGTTTTATTAAATTTTTATGAAAAGGGAGAAATAATAATTCTTATATGTTAAAGTGCACATCTGAGCTATCTGTAATTGGGAAGAATTTAGCTGTTTTCTAACTGGTTCTTGTTTATTTATTTTTGACAAACATAAGTCTTAGATTTTAGCTAAAGTAAGGTAGATAGCCTTATAAATAATTGGATTAGGAAAGTATATTAATTGGTTCTGTGTTCTTTTTGAAAATGTGTTAAGCTTGAATATATCTATTGTACACATTTTTCATTAAGTAGTAGTGACAGGCAAAATAAAAACATGAATAAATCATTCAATTTAAAAATATACCTAAAAAAATCTAACAAATAAATTTGTTAATTATTCAACAGAATAGCACCCTTAATACATTTGTTAACTATTTCCTATTTCAGAATGTGTATTTGGATACCCCACTGTATGCTTTCTGATCATTTGAAAATTACCAGTATTTCCAAGGTTAAGAAGAAATGAGTTCAGTACCTCTGTGTCCCATTAAAATCTAAACAGCCAAAAAGCATAGAGGGAATAAACATATATTAACTTCTCCATTTGAACTAGATTCATCTATCCATCGACCCGCCCACCCACCCATCTATCGAGCCATCCATCCACCCATCTTTTTATCAAATAGATACAAGTTATGTGTTCTCAATGCTTTTCCCCCTCCAGATATTATAATAACACCAGGGATACCAAAATGAAAATAGTAGCAGCAATAATAACAAGATTCTTGCTTTAAATTGCAAGATAATTAATTCAGTAGAACTGAGAACACTCAGGTTAACAGCACAGGAACTTTCCACCCAGTTGGATGGGGGCTCAGATTGGAGTTCATGAACTGCTACAGAGAGCATAGCCATGTGTCTGATCTTCTGCATGCATCAGTGTTTCCTCTCTGCCTCTGTAGAGGTCAAGAATGTCTGGTGGCTCTGTTGTGGTATTATGATCTTTAGTGGGTTCTTTTAAGCTTTTACTCCATCTGATAACAGTAGTTTGCTCCCCTTTGTAAATTGGTCTGACTGATTAAATCCATATCATCATTTGTGCTTTCTGTAAAAGGTCATTGTGTTGTTCTTGTTGTAGTCATACAACCTTTTGGGGAGCCTTTTAATCTACTCTCCATAACTTTTAGGATACCCCCACAGTGGATATTTCACAGCTACTTTTTTCTAAATTGCCAGTTCGAATCCATATGGTCTTTTTGAAGACTGTGTTGGTTTTAAAATTTGTCCACAAATTGTTTTATACTCTTCCCTTCAGAAGGTGGAACTTAATTCCTCTTCCCTTGAGAGTGATTTAGTAACTCATTTCTAATGACTAGAATACAGCGGAAGTGACTGTGTCATTTCACAGATTAGGTCAGAAAAGACATCACAGCTTCCATTTTGGTTACTCTCTTGGATCACTTGACCTGGGGGGAGCCAGCTGCCATGGCATGAGGAAAGATATATGTGACATAAAATTAAGCTCTCAAACCAACAGCCATGTTAGACATCTTGGAAGTGGATTTTCCAGCCCTAGTCAAACCTTCAGATGATTGCAGCCCAGGTAGACATCAGGACTACATGACATAATGGATTCTGAGCCAGAATCACCAAGCTGAGGTGTCTCTGGATTCCTGCTCCTTATCAGTTGTGTAAGTTAGTAAATATTTGCTGTTTTAAACCACAGGCTTTTGTGTAATTTGTAATGCCACAATACATATCTAATACAGAGATTTGTCTCCTTTTCAGCTATACTGGAAAGAGAGTCAGTTCCAGGTAAACAGTCTCTATTCTTTGATTTTTGCCATCATAGCAGAGTTCTTTGAATTTCTCAACATCATTCTCCTTAGCACGTCAGATAAAAACGTGTTCTTTCATTATTATTTACTTATACTTTGGATCTCATTCTTACCTATCTTCTCTAAGATCTTGTCTCAAAATTTCACCTTTAATCTCTTCCTCTCCTGGACTTCAACAAGCTCTAGTGTCTCCTATCATCAAAACAAAACTTCCCTTTGATGCTGCTCCTTTTTTGGCACTTGTTTCTGTTTGCAAAGTCTTGAAGTCCTATCTATTCTTTTCTTCCCAGTCCTTGCCTGCTATTCTCTGCCTTTAATGGAGGCATTTTCTCTCTGAGATTAATTATCACTCTTTTTCCCTCATTCCATCCTACCCAGTCTTTGAAACTTTCATCCTCAGAATCCCAGGGATCCTGAGAGCTGACACAGATCTCAGACGCCATTTGTAGAAGGTGACATGGAGGCCATACAGGGTTGGACACTTGCCCCAGATCACAATCCAAACTTCTGGCAGAGCCAGGGTTCAGTTTCATTCCCCTTTACTGTCAGTCCCAAACACTTTCTTTTTCACTGTCTTAATATCTTGCTTTTCTTTTTTTTTTTTCCCGTTTTTAAAAATTTCTTTTCAGCGTAACAGAATTCATAGTTTTTGCACCACATCCAGTGCTCCATGCAATTCGTGCCCTCCATAATACCCATCACCTGGCTCCCCCAACCTCCCACCCCCCACCCCTTCAATACCCTCAGGTTGTTTTTCAGAGTCCATAGTCTCTCATGGTTCATCTCCCCCCCAATTTCCCTCAACTCCCTTCTCCTCTCCATCTCCCCATGTCTTCCATGTTATTTGTTATGCTCCACAGATAAGTGAAACCATATGATAATTGATTCTCTCTGCTAGACTTATTTCACTCAGCATAATCTCCTCCAGTCCTGTCTATGTTGCTTACAAAAGTTGGGTATTCATCCTTTCTGATGGAGGCATAATACTCCATAGTGTATATGGACCACATCTTCCTCATCCATTCGTCTGTGGAAGGGCATCTTGGTTCTTTCCACAGTTTGGTGACCGTGGCCATTGCTACTATAAACACTGGGGTACAGATGGCCCTTCTTTTTACCACATCTGTATCTTTGGGGTAAATACCCAGTAGCGCAATTGCAGGGTCATAGGGAAGCTCTATTTTTAATTTCTTGGGGAATCTCCACACTTTCTCCAAAGTGGCTACACCAATTTGCATTCCCATCAACAGTACAAGAGGGTTCCCCTTTCTCCACATCCTCTCCAACACACGTTGTTTCCTGTCTTGCTAATTTTGGCCATTCTAACTGGTGTAAGGTGGTATCTCAATGTGGTTTTAATTTGAATCTCCCTGATGGCTAGTGATGATGAACATTTTTTCATGTGTCTGATAGCCATTTGTATGTCTTCATTGGAGAAGTGTCTGTTCATAT
>PISX010009902.1:0-73237 GCA_004024625.1 Mellivora capensis | reverse complement strand
CTCTGCCTGCCTCTCTGCCTACTTGTGATCTCTGTCTGTCAAATAAATAAAATCTTAAAAACAAACAAATAAACAAACAAAAACCCCTAATCTTTTTCCCCAACTTCCCTTTGTTCCTCTTATCCAACCAGACCTGATGACGAGTTGGCTGGGAAATAGGAAAATTCTGTAAAACAGGGAATCATTAAAAAAAAAAAAAATGGTGTTCCTATTTCAAAATAAAATAAAATGGCATTCCTGCTTTTATCTACGAAGCATAGTTATCTGTAGTCCATTTCACTTTGATATTTTCCATTTGAAATCTGAGATAAAACTGTATTGTGGGGCGCCTGGGTGGCTCAGTGGGTTAAGCCTCTGCCTTCCGCTCAGGTCATGATCTCAGGGTCCTGGGATCGAGCCCCACATTGGGCTCTCTGCTCTGCAGGGAGCCTGCTTCCCCCCTCTCTCTGCCTGCCTCTCTGCCTACTTGTGCTCTCTCTGTCAAATAAATAAATAAAATTAAAAAAAAACTGTATTGTATCTCTTCAGATACAAATTTTAATAACCTGACTGTTATTTTGTTCAAAATCCCTTTCTAATATTTAGAACAACTTCCTCCTAATAAATGTAAAACATTGCTGGATATTATTTTTAGCATATATAAATATACTTCATATTAAAATTAATCCCTTTTTATGGTTAAGAATAGCTGAAAGATTCTGAGCATGGAATATCAAATATTAATGATGCTGGAAATGTCTGGGATTGTTTCATGTAGAAGGATGGCGCTGTGGATGGTAAGTCTGGAAATGAGTTTGTGTCTATTGGTTTTAACTTTGTGTCCCATATGAGAAATGCAGACACTATGTTTTAGTCCATGGAAATGCTAATGGAATTGATTAAATGATACTTTCCAAAACTGTCTATAGTTGTTAGCACAATGGCCAAGCCTGATGCTTGCCTTTCTAACCACTGGTCTGACATGTGTGCAGATGGACCCTTAATACAGCTTCATGAAGTAAGCTGTTTCCTTATCTCATTGTCCAGATCAGGACCTAAATCCATTTGAAGAAAAGAAATATTATAACCAAGCAGGAAAGGCTGCAGAATAGTTTATAAAACCAGAAGAGATCTTTGTCCTTTAGGCTTTATTTTCATGTGAGAGAGATATAAGCCGATAGAGGGAGATAGATTTAAGGGCTGTTTTCCTTAATTATAATGTGTCAAAAGTAAATACTCCTAGGAGTTGAGGACTTGAAACCAAACCTCAAATTATCTTTTTAGAGAAATCTCTTTAAGATTTTATTTATTTGAGAGAGAGAGGGCACGAGCTGGGGGTGGGGGGAGGGCCGAGGGAGACGAGAGGCAGACTGACTTCTCACTGAGCAGGGATCCCAACACAGGCCTCAATCCCAGGACCCTGAGATCTGAGCCAAAGGCAGACACTTAACCGACTGAACCACCCAGGCGCCCCAACCTTCAAACTCTTGGAAAACATCTTTTCTGCCAGGCTATTTCTTTGGCCTAATCCTTCTTTGTTGGAGCAGACTTTATTAAAGCCTAAAGGAAGGATCACTGTATTCTGCTTGAGGGAGCCCGGAGGGCCAAGTGTGACTCATTTTGAAAGACGAGTGGACGTCAATCACACAAGCGTGGGAGAACTCCAAGTAGAGAGGCAGTGTGCCTGAAGGCACAGGATTGCAAGTAGGCTTATCCAGATCAGGGAACTGTTCAGTATTCTGTCCACTAAACAGTTTAGACTCTACCCTTGGGATAACAGGAAGGTCAAAGAGAACACTAAAGAATTTCACAAAGGACATTTGATATTTGATAATATTTGCGTTTTAAGTCATCATCCTATACTGGTTAGAAAGTAATAACAACCTACCTAAGAAATGAGGAGTAAAGAAATGCTCTTCTTAAGCAAGAAATGATCTACATAAATGATAATGGGATGGAGAAGCAGGGACAAATTAGGAAGGGTTTCTAGGTAGAACGTTGAATGTGGCATGTGGGAGCATCAAAATGAAGGAAAAAAAAAGAAGACTACAAAGGTTTTAGCAGGTGAGTACTCCCTGCTGCCATTAGGACTGAACCCAGAATAAGACATGCCAGGGAAAGGGAGCGAACATCAGTGACTGCTGTACCTCTTTATAAATACCTCTCCCCCATCCTTTCCAAGGCTAACACTTGCTCATGCCTTTTATTTCTGATATTGGCTAAGTTTAAGAATTTATTCCCCAATTCTGCCTTCTTTCTCCAGTGTTTCTAAGTTTTCTCCTTTCCCCCATCTTATAGAATATAAATTCATGGGATGCCTGGGTGGCTCGGTTAGTTGAGCGACTGCCTTCGGCACAGGTCATGATCCTGGAGTCCAGGGATCGAGTCTGCTTCTCCCTCTGACCGTCTCCCCTCTCGTGCTCTCTCTCTCTCAAGTAAATAAATAAAATCTTCTTAAAAAAACGTGAATCCATTTTCCCTGAAGTGTAAAAAGTAAATGCATTGCCATCTGTGGCTGTGGGTCATTGTCCATAGTATAACTTCAGGTAAGATTATGGCAGTTGGGTTTTCTCCATAAAGGTCTCCCTAATTAATACAGATGTTTTTACCACGAACAGTACCACTCAACTCTGCAAAGTTTGAAAAATTTGCTGAAGGTAAAGCTGCTTATATTCAGTATAATATTGTTAGCTCATATGGTGAGATTAAATGATTGGTGACTGAAAAGAAAGAGGACCTTTTTTGTACAGTTTGCTTGGACAATAAATTGCCATTTCCGGATTTTAAGGGCGAAATTTGAAAACTTAACTTTATGTTATTGATTGGCTCTAATTTCCATATGATTCTTATTCCATATTTTCTAAAATACAATGATTTTTTATAATCATGACGTTGCATCTTCCATGTGCCCTCTGATGCTACATTCTGTCATACCCTCATATTCATCTTTCTGACTCGTCACACTTTCTTTTCTTATTTTCCTGAACTTAAATTCTGTTAATGCGTTCAAGCATTGGAATCAAAATTGTTCACAAGACAATAGAAATAGGTCTTATTCCCCCTGCCAGTCACATCATCTCAAGCCTCCCATTTCCAGTTCGCTACAATGTAATCTACTGCTGCTACGCCCAAGAGTGCAATAAGTCTATTTCATTTGTGGATCATTGATGAATTTCCCTGAAGCTTCTAATCACTATGATATTCCATTCTAGATTTCATTCGAAACCATTTAAAGAGCTTTAATTAAGAAGCTGAACTAGAGAAACATAAGCTCTTAAAATAGTATACGTATGATTTTACAACCTCCTGTATGTTATCATGTTGATTTTGATGCTAGCATTTCTCAAGATCTCCCTTTTTCAATCTAAGAGTGCACCTGTACACATAAAAGTCAGGGCTTCTGGGAGCCATAACTCACATGAAATTTGAGGACCAAGCTTTGGTGTAGAGATAGGCACACCTTTGGATAAAAGTCAGGAGAAGAGTATTAAGAGGAGTGTAGTTATGGAATCTGGCCTTTGTGCAGACTGAAATGGCCAAGGCTTTGAGAATTCAGTCCATTGGCCAGGTGTCCAGTGGCCCATCCTAGAGAATTCAGTGAGATCAGGAAGAAGCAGAGGGCATAACAGATATTAGAGCAACTCTTTCATTCTCTGACCACACATGCTGGCATGTTCGTTGCAGGGAAGTGGTCTTCAGAACTATCTCAGATTCTTGCTGCCCTTTCTTCTGCCCCAGCAAGAAGAGTTATTCTTCTCCAATTGGGGCTATTCAAATTGATACCTGATTTCTATGCCACAGGTCTTGTCCCAACTTAAATCCATCATCTGCACTGTAGTGTGGGCTCTCTAAACTATAAATCTGCCGCTGTCACGCTCAGAATGAATAAAAATCAAGCCAGTTAACATGAAGAACCCTTCCGCAACCCCACCTTTGAGTCCCTATCCCCAGCCTTTGATTACATCTTTGCTCCCTTTGCAGTGTGCACCCTGGTAATACGGGAGGTGACGGCATTTCTCTCCACGTACCATGATGTTTCTGGAATACTTCTTCGTCTTTTTAGTCATTCTGTACTCTCTGCCAATCTCATCTTCCTTCACTTGAACAAAGCCTATGAGTGATAGGAGTAATAATAATACAAGCATCCCCTCTTTTTTTGTGAATTTTGTGAACTGCACATTCGTGTCATTTTAGAAAGAAGACTGCAGTCTCCCTAGCAACGGCACTGAAACTCTTGAGGCAGGGCTTGGTCTTACTCATCATGGTACTTCTAGCTCCCAGCCCAGGGCTTGGCACATAGTGGGCAACAAATGTTTGTCGAACACAATCAAGGCAAGCTTATGTTTTTGTTCTTTTCCACTTGCTAGTGTGCAAATTAAGCACCCTCAGTACAATGGGAGCTGCAGCTGTTTCACATATGGAGGAATCAACCCAACAAAACACCCTTCACCTGCTTGATTTTTCAGTAAAATTCCCCAGCTGACTAATGGCTAATAGCCTTGGGTCTCTAAAATGAACCCATTGCCCATACTCTCAAGCCATGCTGTTTCAAAGGCAAACAATGTATGTCAGAATGGCGGACTTAGCCCACAGATACTTCGTGTACATTGTAAAGAACCTGGCCTTTCATGTCTTCTCTGATTTTTCATCAAAATATTCTCATGGGAGATTTCTTTCCTATCTTCATCTTTATGGCTTGGGCAGTAGACCAACAGAAGAGAAAAGCTCTTTGGGCCTTACTTTCAGAGAAAGGGAATATGGAAAGAATAACTGAAGTCTGGGGGAAAAATGCTTATTTTCCTTTTTTTTTTTGTCTTTTTCTCTTACGCTGAACAATTCAGAGTTCTCTGCAATAAGAATAACACAAATTGCTTCAGTTCCTCCTCTTCACTCCCCCTCCCATGCTCAAATGAAAAACTCTGACCAGATCCTTAGACCGAGAAGCAGAGTATATATTCAATTTCAAAAAGAAAGAATTTTCCCCTGAAATGTTTTGTGTTTACAGACAACTTCCCTTCAAGGCTTCGATTCTGTTTTTTAGAGACAAGTGAATGGGAGAGAAACTACCATCTTTCTAGCACATAGGATGAGCCAGGAACTGTTGATCTCATCTAATAATCAAGGGCTTTTAAAAATAGTATTAGATTTTTCAAAGTTTCTGTTACATTGGTTGTGCTTTTTATTTTCTTCCTTCTAATTTCTTGGGGTTTAATTTTACATTCTTGTTGGTTTTTAAGCTTCTTGAGATGAATGCTTAGCTTATGGGCTTCCAGTCTTTCTTACATATTTATGCCCATAAATTCTCTGTGACAGAGATTTCATGCATACTGGAGGTTTTGAGATATGCCCTCTTTCATGATTATTTATTTCAAAATATATTCCAGGTTTTTCTTATCTCTTTTGTTACATGGGTGATTTGGAAATATATTGCTTAAATATAACATATTTTGGATTTCACCCCCCCCCCAGTTTTAACGCAATCATTTGTAATTTAATACCACATTGGTTAGAGAACATGGTATATTTCAATTTTTTTGACATTTGATGTAACTTACTTTAGTGCTTACTTTATAGCCTATGGCGATAAATATTCTGTGTATATTTGATAAGAATGTATGTTCTACAACTTGTGATTGTGTTATTAAATATATGTGAAGTTGGTAAATTTGTTAATCATTTTTATATATCCGTCTTCATTTTTTGCTCTTTGGTTCATTCAGTTACTAACATAAGTCTCCTAAACTCTTCAACTATGATTCTGTATTTGTTTGTTTTTCCTTTAAATTCTATTAGTTATTATATCACTTGTTTGATGCTGTTTTAATTTGGTGCCTAGAAATTTAGAATTATTTTGCCTTCCTCTTGAATCAAATTTTTATCATGGGGACTTCTGGGTGGCTTAGTCAGTTAAGTGTCTGCCTTCAGCTCAGGTCATGATCTCCAGTGCCACAGGGGGCTCCTTGCTCAGCGGGGAGCCTGCTTCTCCCCCTGCCTGCCACCCCCAGTTTGTACACGTTCTCTCTCTCTCTCTCTGAAAAACAAATAAGTGAAATCTTTAAAAAAAAATCTTTATCATGTGAAAGGTCTCTCTTTATCTCTAACAATAACTGTTGCCTTAATATTTACTTTGTCTAACACCAGAATTTTCATACAGCTTTCTTTTGTTTAATACTTTCATGTTATAGTTTTTTCTGCTCTTTTATTTTTCATCTTTCTGTGCCCTTATATTTAAAGGATTTTTTAAATTGTAAGCAGCATATCATTTTTTTTCTGACCTTTGTCTTTAAATTGAAGTATTTAGTCCATTTACATTTATTTTAATTAATACTATATTTAGGTCCAGATTTACCATTTTACTTTTTACTTTCATTTGGCTTTACTTCTCATTCTTTTATCCTTTTATCTAATTTTATATTAATTACATTTTTTAAAATGTCTTTCATATTAGTTTAATTTTAATTCCTTTTAAAATTATTTTAGTGGTTCCCTAGAGAGCATAACATGCTTTCTCAAGCTATTTGTGTATACCTTAGATAAACCTTATACAGATTTTCAGACTTTGTACTATAACTTGTATACTTTAATTTTATTTACTTCACTTCCTTTATGCTGTAAGGGCCTATTTAGCCAGAGAAGCTCCATCCTGACCTGCCCGCCCCCCGCCCCGGGAACTTACTTAAAAACCAGTCCCAGAAACCAGTCCCAGGTAACAAAGCCCAAATACAAGGGTGGGTCAGGCCAGGTGGAGGTATCCAGTCCGTGGGGGCGCATACTCTCTCCCTAGCTACCAAGGAGCTACCCGCCCTTTGGGTGCCCTTTGGGCACCAATTCTGACCAAGGTGATAGGCTGGTTCAAATATCTACTATAGGGTAAATTGTAATTCAATTGGTCACTTATGTGTGACTTAGCAGGACTGAGTTACAATCTCATTGGCCACCTGTGCGTGGACAGGCCCAACCACATGGCCTTTGCCCTTAAAAGCTAGTCTGTAAGGCAGAGAGAGGTCACCTTTTTGCAAAAGATGTCCCTGGCCGGTCAGTTTGATTCTTGATGCTTGGCGCGAAATAAACCTTTGCCTGACCTTCAAATGTATCAGTCTCGCTCCTTTGACCATGGACCCAACAATGCTGTTGACACTTAATTTAAATGTACTTATATTTTAAATGATATAAGTTGTTATTTTTCTTTAATCAGTCAGTATTCATTTAGATTTATTCACATATGTAGCCTTTCTTCTGCTTGTCCTGCTTCTATCTGGCATCATTTTCCTTTTATGTTTTTATGTCTTTAAAAAGAAAAAAGGAAAAAAAAACTCTAGTTTGTTCTCTTTTTTCTGCTTTTGTTCCTGACAAAATTTTCTTTTCTGTTAGCGCTTTAATTCCCTAAACAGCTCATGTCTTTGGCTTCCATCACTTATACTGTGAAAACAGCATATTTAGGGCTTTCCTTGATTCCCCTCTCTCCATGATCTTGGACCCCTCCCCCTATCATGGTTGCTTTGATTACTCTTAGAAGCTTTCCCACATCTGCTTTCATGTTAGCTTTTATATTTATTTAGCTTTCATGTTGCTTTCTGCAGGTCAGTTATCCTAAGAAGCAGTTTGTTTGTTTGTTTGTTTGTTTTTTAAGATTTTATTTATTTATTTGGCAGACAGAGATCAGAAGTAGGCAGAGAGGCAGGCAGTGAGAGAGGAGAAAGCAGACTCCCCACTGAGCTGAGACCCTGATGTGGGGCTCAATCCCAGGACCCTCGGATCGTGGCGTGACCAGAGCCGAAGGCAGAGGCTTTAACCCACTGAGCCACCCAGGTGCCCCAAGAAGCAGTTTTTGTAACTGGAAACTAACACCCAATTACTCAGTCTTTAATGTACATTATCTTACTTGTCTATTTCCTAATGTCCACTTTTGTATTCCTTCCTCAGTAATGGATTTTGTGAACATAACTTCAGTACAAAGAGAACTAAATAATGTAGAGAAAAATAGCATAATCTAGTAGTTTGGAGACAAATATTTTAAAAGTCATTGATAAATCAGTGTATTACTGATGTACGTTGTATATCCGTGTCTCAGCTTCATTAGTACTTCTGGGTATTTAATTTAAATCTTCAGAAAGTGAGATACGGTGCAAATATATCTAATCCATGATACAGCAGAGCATTTATAATCATTCTGGAACAGACAACTCTCCTTGAAGGAGTAGAAAGAATTATTTTATATTGTGGATGTACATGGCTTAGACATCAGAAAAACTTCCTATCCACTTCATAGAATGAGGAAAGTGCAACACTAGGATATTATGAGTATTTGGGTACTTATTTGGATAAATACTCTTCCAATTAAGTCTACTTCAGAGGATAAGTTTTATATATGTGTTGCCCCCACATATTTTATTTTTAAAAACTCTCTAGAATATTTTTAATAAATGATAACTGTAAAATATTTTGTCAGTTTCATGAACACATGATGACTATAATTAGGAAAACCTACTGCTTGCTTCTAACTCTCTCTTATTTTTACTCTTTCTTCAATAAATGCCACAACCCTTATCATCAATTGCCAAGACTCATCACAAATTTACTAACAACTTTTCAGGAAAAGAAATGCCGACTTCTTGCTTTGTATTATACAATAATTATAAGACAGATACGAGAACCATTAATATGTGAGACAAATTGTACATTATAAAATTGACAAATTATGAAATGTGTTAGAGTGCCAGCCCAATGCTGGTTAGCACGCTAAGCAGTGAAGACAAGCATATGAATGAGACATACATCCTAACCTGAAAGAGTCCATGACCTACGTTAGGCATCAGCAGTCAAGCCTATAAATATATCAGTATGATAAGTGCACTGGTTTGGTATGTCTGAAGTTCATGGGAGCCTGGTAAAAGAAGATGCTGTTGGTAATGAAAGGTCATGCACTGCATATGGAGAAAGTTAGGGATGTCTTCAGTTAGCTACATCCTCTGATATGTACTTGAAACGCGAAGAATGGTGGCACTGTGGAAAATGGATTGGAAGTGAGCCATCAGTTTTATGTTTGAAAGTCATGTAGCGGTGCCTGGGTGGCTCAGTTAGTTGAGTGTCTGACTCTTGATTTTGGTTCAGGTCATGACCTTGGGGTCCTGAGATCAAGCCCTATATCAGGCTCCGTGCTCAGTGGGGAGTCTGCTTGAGATTCTCTTCTGCTCGGTCTACCCTCCCCCCCCATGGTATCTCTCTCTCTCTCTCTCACACACACACACACACACAAATAAATAAAGAAATCTTTAAAAGTCATGCAGAAGATTTTTTGTAGTCTGAGAAAAGGTTTGTATGAGGAAGAGACAAAATAGGCATGGTTTTAAAGGGATTTAGGAAATTCAAATAGAACCTGGTGACTATAGAGATAGGAGATGTAAAAGGACAAAGGGAAAGTTTTTATCTTTTTAACTTGTGTTTATGTAATAGAGGAGCAGAAGGGGACATGAGGAAGTGGGGAGGATGGAGAACTGGGAAGGAATGGTGCCAGTGAGGAAGGGTGAAGAGAGGAAGCATGGTCAGTATGTCTATATGGTAGGGAATGTAAGGAAGAGAACTGGAAGGCTTTGTTTAGATCTGGAACGTAAGTGACTATGAGTGGCCTCATTGAGAGCCATTTCCACAGAATGACCAGGTGACTACAGATCTTTTTTTTTTTTTTTTTAAGATTATTTATTTATTTATTTGATCGACAGAGATCACAAGTAGGCAGAGAGGCAGGCGGGGGTGGGGGGGAAGCAGGCTCCCCGAGGAGCAGAGAGCCCAGCGTGGGGCTCAATCCTAGGACCTTGGGATCATGACCTGAGCTGAAGGCAGAGGCTTTAACCCACTGAGCCACCCAGGCGCCCCAACTGCAGATCTTGCAGCATCAGATTTGAGGACTGGGACAAGAACGGGAGTAGAAGCAATGAGTGATCTTTCAATAATGTTTATTAAGAAGTTGCATTCCTGACCATGGAGTGAGGATAAACAGAGAGTCTGGGTCTTCATGCGTGAATCTACCCACACTTTTATGCTTTCATACTGTCACATTTGCTGGTGACATTTAGTGGCCTGCTTCTACAGCGCCTTTCACGGTTTCTTTAGTACCACTTAAAATGCTACCCTTTCAGCTTATTTTGGAAGTCCTTTACATTTGACGCCATTTGAAAGAAACACGAGCATGAAGTAAACTCTTCTAAAAGATAAAACCATAAAATCAGTTATCGTAAAACAACAGAACAAAAATCTTTACTTCTCTAATAGCTGCTATCTCTCTGCCTAGATATATACATGAAGCAAAATTCAGTCACCTCCAGAATGTTTCTAGGGCTCCAGATATGTCACTTCCAAATGATATATTAATGCAGTTTTTCTTCCTATTTAGAGGCATTCATGAGGAATAAATTACAAGGAAACAAAGAATGAGAGATTTTTTTCTCCTGGAGATGTTCAGAATGACACTTGCTGGTCTTTAACACTAGGGTCTTCAAAGGAATCCCTTGTAGGGGCTCTAACTAAAAACGCTAAGTTATTTAAATTCTATCCATAATTTGCATTAAGTACTGATTCTTTGCAAATTTAAATTGATATAAGATATCATAAAAATGTGTAGTGGGAGAATCTTATCTATACATTACTTTTGTACATTACTTTTATTACTCAACTAGCAATTTCAGTTTTTCTATCTTAAGTTAAATATATTACTTAATAGAGTGTGGTTCCAGTGGCCATTTTTGTAATATTTGAGTATTTGATTACATCAGGTGCATCAAAATATGTTTGACATGGTAACCTAAAATTATTAACCTGTTCCTTCTTACCTCCCTAAAATTTAACTAACTTAACTAAAAACAAACAAAACTTGTGTTCTAGAGGCAAGATGTTCTATATATTTATCTTAGCACACTATAGATCAAATACTATTTACAATTTTTAGGCTGTTTTTGAAGTTCTTCACTTTATATCATCGATTTTCTAGCACATTTTTAGGTAATTCTCAGATTCGTTTAAGGAAATAAATAATCAGTAACAAAACTTTATTTTTATGAAAGGAAAATACAAATAATTTAATAATTTCTACAAGTTCAATTCTTCATACACAGAGGGGAATTAACATGTTAAAAGGCAAGGCTTAAGAAACCATGATGGCGTCTCACACTGGAAGAAACCCAATGACTCAGGCTTCCAATGGTTCATAAAAGCAGTTTTTAAATACAAATATATTTTAATAGTTTAAATCTTTTTTTACTACCTTAAGAATTAAACATGTGATATTAGAGGATTATTTACTTGTAAGAATACAACTCATAAATTGCATTAGCTAAGAAAAAATTTTCTTTATGTTTTCAGAACAGTTGAGCTGTTCTATCAATCTTTGTTTTTCATATATAAAAAATTTCCCCAGTGCATATAATTAGTACCTTTCAGTAGCACCTGATTCTTAATTATTATTAGTTCTCAAATTGGAAATTGCCAGAATTAAACTTCAGGCATTAGTGATAAGCAAGCTTAGAGAGAACATTTGTTTCTAGGAATAGACTGTACTTTCGTGTGTGTTTGTAGAAAATATGGCAAATTTTTGTGCCTGAATCCTTCTATCTGCCCATAGATATTTGACAGACTACATCTAATTTGTTATTATTTATAATTGAATATATATTTCCTTGGCAGAAACACATACTCCAGATGACTAAATGACATGACATGAAATTTTGGGAGAAAAATGAGGTAAACAAGAAAAACAGATATACTGATTTTTAAATTCAGGCCAAAGACGTGGAATAATTAGGGACGTATGCTGTCAGATGAAAACTAAAATAAAATATCTTCTATTCAGCACCTTGTCAGCCACAGCTGTACTTTTCTGGAATGCTCGCTTTAGACTTACACCAAATGCTCTTTAGTTTCTTAGAACAAGATATGACCACCTCCACAAATTATGTCAGTGTTGTAGTTAAATGTTTTTTTTCACGAAAGCCAAGGCTACTAGGCTTCAAAAATAAGCCGTGAGTTTTTAAAACTAAGGTTTTCAAAATCAGTCTGATATCCAATCCACCTATAACTTTGTGTATCCGAAACAAATAGCAGATGGTGTGTGGGGACGGTAGGAGGGTAGAACACATCTGAAATGAAAATTCATGGAATTTCTCTGACTTAATCAAATTATCTGCACATTAAATTATTTACAGTATGCACACACTGCTCCATTTTAAATTGAGAATTGCATTTTTAACAAATTATCTTTGCATTTATTTATTTACCGAAGGCTACTTGTCTAGCGCAGAAAAAGCTTTTGAAATTTCTTGGATTATTCTCAGAGCCTTCTGTCTTCCCATCCCTTTTGGCTCCGTCTTGCTCTTTTCACTTTCTCCTCCAAACACCTCCAGAGACCCTGCAGGGAGCTGAGCCCTTTTTGGCGGGATCGGTGTCTGTATTTTGCTTGTTTGGGATGTTTCAAGGAACGATGTGGAGGAGATTTTCTATGAACAATGAGACGTAGTGACAGTTTCAGAAGAGCTGTCAGTGGTTGCCAGAAAGGAGCAATGAACAAAGTAGCTGGGGTTTGAAGTTAGGTGGGCACAGGTACTTCGGGATTTGAAAGTACCACACCAGTGAGCACCTCCTGCCTCGTGCCAGGTTGCTGAAATGCTGGGTGCCCACGGGAGCTCTAGCACTCATACTACTGGCCTACAGTCCTTTAAAACTCTGAAGGATGGTTTCAGGCCTTCTGATTAGTGTGCTGTCTCATTTAAATAGAACCAGAAATACCAGCCTTCTGTCCTATCAGCTATCCCTGAGAGATCATTATAATCAAATCATGTATTTGCACTATTAAGATTATTGTATTATATTTAATTGGCTTTAAGATTTCTTTAATATATAATTTAAAAGGGCTTGCATTAAATGTCTCCTCATTTGGAATTCTGTATGGAATGACTTCTTAATCATATTTGAAGATGAATTTTTCCTTTCTATGATAGAATTTTCACAAAACAAGAAATCTGGCACTAAAGAAACTGTGTTATTTGTTGTGCAGATTTTAAAATAAAAGGTTTGCAAATTTGTGGTTAGAATAATTGAAATAGTAAGTGAACTGTAAGTACAGCATATCGACCCCCTTAGGCACACTACTTGACAATTGCTTTATAGATCTTGTTATTAAAAAACAGAAATTGATGGCATCTATTTTTAATATTTTCCTAGAAGCAGCGTACGCCAATCTTAGAGGCTAAAAGTGAATTTATTTTGTATTTTGTGCTGGTTTTTTCCCACCCCAGGAAAAAAAAAATCAAAGCAGTCTGGGTTCATTTATTTCCTAAATAATATTATATGGGGAATTTGGATTTCAGTGCTTATCCTCCCATGGATGAATTCTAGTTTGCTTATATATGTGTTATTTGCATAATAGTTGAATAAAAGACTACTTTCTGTTGTTTTTCACTTGATGATGGAAAGTCATGAAACTTTAATTTGTCTTAAAACATCAATGTCTCACTTCTCAAAGAGGTACCGTACTGATTTATTTTAAAATAAAATATGTAGAATGATACTTGAACTTAAATATTGAGAATTTGCTAAGATTAAATTCTCATTCATTCGTTCATTAAACATCTGAGATAAAAATATAACTATTTAAAAATATTTAAGAAGGACTGATGTTTGCCATCAAGCAGTTAAGATTCCATGAATATGAGGGACCAATGGGAGGATGGGTTCCAGTCCCTGCTGTGCACCCCCCTGGGACTCTGGGACCACAGAAAAGCTACCTAAGTTTCTTGCGGTCCATTACAATCTGTTCCCCTGATAAAAAACGAGAGAGAGGAAGATGGAGTAGGAGTTAACTTGATCATCTGTACCAGTGTTTCTGACGCTGGGAGTTCAGTTTTCATAAGCACGGTTCGATGACCCCTCCTAGCGGAACATACGTTACGGGTAATGGTGTGTCTGGAGAACTCTGTGCTCACAAGCTACTTTCATGTTCAGATGGCTTTTAGGAATCGCAGCTGAATTATCTGAAGATTGAGTTGAAAATAGCTTTGGCATGTTTTCCGCAGAGCACTTCTTGAATCTTGTCGTTTGGAGCCAAAGTCATTATTTTGAGCAGCCATTTTGCAGTTGTGAGGGGAAATATGATGGAATAATGAGTATGCCTTGTTTGCACTTGGCCTGATGCAAATTTCAGGTAATGCATTTTAATAATACAAGTGTACAGATTGGGGAAATCAGTATCAATGCCAAAGGAGGAGAATAAATTATTTTCTCAATGAGTGGCAGTTGTCAGTTCTTTCTGGCTGGTTTACCTTGTGGAAAGCTGATTGCTTATTTTATTGAATTGTAGTCTTTTATCTTATGTTGTTTTATTTTTTTATATTAAGATGGCTAGTGCTAGCATGAAATATTCATCATAAACAAATAACCTTTTTACAAATGGTACATGAAGATACAGAAATGTCAATAAAAATAAGACAGCACTAAGGTGATACTTAGAAGTAGTAAAATGTAGTAATTTGATTGCTAAAGATGTAGACATTAGAGAGTCAGTTACTTCATGATATAATAGAAATTCAGTATAATTTTAAATGAGATGATAAACAGATTCAAATGTATTAAAATTAAAATTTTACTAATTTAATTTACTAAATTAAAATTGGTTCTGATAAACCAGTCAGAAATGAATGTCCTAATATTCACAATTTTATTTTCTGTTTCCTCTCACTGTTAGATTTTTCAGAGGCTAATTATTCACACTAACAATTAAAGTGGCTGATCTCACTAACAAATAATGTTGCTTGCTTTGTAGACATTACTTTTGGTTAAAATGATGCTGGTTAACACAAAGTATTGAAGTGCATATGTAAAACTGAAATTAGAAGTCTGTATTATAAAAGGAGCTGGAAAACTTTTGCAGACAAGGTTTTATTTCAGTTTTAGATATGCTTTTCAAGCTCTCAGTCAACTGTAATGGAGTCTTTTCAGAATTTCCAACTGCTATGAACTCTGGTAAGCCTCTTCTGATTTCTTATATATAAAACATAAATAATGATCACATTTGTTGAATGTTTCCTATATGCCAAGTTCAGTGATAAGGACTTTCATTTATCACATTATTCCCTCATGTAACAACTTCTAAATTATATAGCCTTTCATCATACACCCAGTATTTGAAAGACCTGGTTACGTAGCCCAGGTCGAAGAGTTGAGGGTCGTGGGGTTATATGGTTCTCTTCTTCCACCACCTCCAAGGGGGAGAAGGGATCTTTCCGTTTTAATATAGTCCGGCTAAAATGTCATCGTTGACTTTGTAGGGACAGATTTCCAAATTATTTTTTAAGTGTATCAAAATAGGATGTTTCTCCAAACAAAATTTTTGATAGGGAAGCTTCATAGGAAAAGAATGCTCTTCTCTTCGTGACCATCAGTGATTACCTACTTCTAGCTAGTCTCGCCAGTTACTGCAGAGTTTAACACCAATGACCAAGGGCAGAGGCTTATAAACTGGTTAGTTCTAAAAGACTGGCATAGTGAGGAACTTGATGGTAAAAACGTTACCTGCTTGTGTGGTTGTGAGATCGCTAAAGAGACAAGCAGGTCAGATTTCCAAATCCCCAGCATGATATAGCCTCCCGTGTTTTTCCGTACTGAATCACTCTCTCCAGCTCCCGAATCATTGCTGTAATGACCTGCCTGATACCTCACATGGTTCTCTTACCAATAACACAAATGCGAACATGTCCAAAAGGGATTCACTCTTTTCTAAAACCTGTCCTGTGCATTGATTTCCCATCTCAGCTGACGGCAAATGCAGTCTTCTGTTTGCCCAGGTTAAAACTTTTGGGGGTCACCTTGGAATTTCCTTTTCTTCTTGCATCCTTTCATCTATTCCGTAGTGAAATCCTGTAACTCTGCCTTCAAAATGCATCCAGAGGTGACGTCTTCGTGCCACCCCAGTTGCCACCACCCTGGTCTGTTCCACTCTCATTCTCAACAGCACAGCCAGAGCAGTCCTTGTCAAAATTCCATCAGACGATGTCCCCCTCCTGCTCTGTACCTTCCGTTCTCTCCCCTGTTCATGCAAAGTAAATGTCCAGGCTCCTGCAGTGGCTTCAGGGTCACTTGTAATCGGGCGTCCTAACTCCTGGGCCTCGTCCCCTGCTGCTCTCCTAGTCCTGCTCTAGCAACAGCGGCTGGCTTGCTCTTCTTTGAGCAAGGATTCAGGAATTGCTGGAGCTGCCTCTTCGGCCTGGGGCATTCTTCCAGGGACGCACAGGGCTTAATCACCCGGTCAAGGATCCAGGTCTGTTCAGCTCTTCGCTCCTTTGGGACCAAAGCTGAGCTCCTGCCCTGCCTCGATGTTTTTCCTGGGTCCTGCTCCTGACTCACTCTTAGGACCCCACCCTCATGCCACTCTCCTTTTAATTTCTGTCGTTGCTCTTGTCACATGTCAACCCGCTTACTGGTTTTTCTTAATTATGTTTTCTTCGTTATCGTTTATCATGTCTTTGCTCCAGGGTAAGATCCATGGGATCAGGGATCTCTGTGATATAATGGAATCCCAATGATTAAGATAAGGCCACCAGTAAACATTTGTTAAAGGAGTACAAGAATGTTAGAATGATTTTTTTTTTTTTTACTTCTGCAGCAGAATCCCACACTCAAATTTTTCAGGAAGCAATGTCAGTAATAATCTGAGAATATTTAGTTGATGTGGTTAAAAATAGTCAATAGGAGGGTTTTCTAGATTGCTTTAGGCAGTCTCAGGGGTAGCAAACTAGGCGAAAGCCCACGTTGTTTGCTCCCTAGAAAACACTATCTCAGGCTACCAGCCAGCATCCTTTCCTCAGAGGCTCCGTTAAAATGTGACCTTTTCTAAAGAGCTCTCCTTTGCCTCCCATCCTCTGTTAGAACTAACTGTTCCGTGTTGTGCACTAGCTACTGCTAGGGGATAGCAGTGACCAAAAGGGACAAAAATCTTGGCTTCGCTCAAGTTACATGGTGGAGGTAGGAGACAGACAATTAAACAAAGGTCTTTGTAAAGTTAAAAAATTAATCAGAATGGAAGGAGGCAAGATTGTTCCCCGAGGCCAGAAGATACACAGTTTTAATGGGGGGAGGTGTCAGGGCCACTCCCACTGGGAAGTCACATTTGCAGGGGACTTGAAGAGGAGGCAGAAATTGGGATGTTGAATTCCAAGTAGAGGACCTCAAGTGAAAAGGCAGAAGGTCCAGTGGGATCGGTTGCACTGGGCTCAGGTTGGCTCGAGCTGAGGGAGGTAGGGAGCAGATCAGAGCAATGGGAGCAGACGTAAATACGGTATGTATGTGTGTCTTGCTGAATTATGAGCACCTTGAAGATAGGATAAAAGGTTAGATTTGAGTACTCAGTAAACACTAGGTACTCAGTAAATGCTGTTAAATATTGACTAAAACTTTTCTCTCATGCTTTACTTTTCTTGTCTGAAAATTTAAAAATCAAGACAGCATTTGCAATAAATAAGTGTGTAACAGGCACACATTTTATCAGTTGTAAAATATTGTCCTTAAAACCATACTTTTTCCTCATTTCATATTCATACCAAAAAATGCAAAAAGGAATTAACATGACTTTGTGTAAATATAAACAGTAGTAAACATTCAAATTTCCTGAAGTCCATTTTTAGGTAATGTCATTTTGATGAATATTTATAACCATTTTTTGTCATGGAGCCAGGCACTTGATAATTTTCATTAAGGAAAAAATCATTTTCATTTGATGAGCATTATACCTGTAACATTGTTTGACTCTAAAACCCACAAATGTCAGAATTCTCTCCTAACAAAAGAGACATGCACATTTATCTTGTTATTAATGTAACTTGCATATTTATTCTTGTTTTTATCTTATTACTACTGGTTGATCACTCTGTCTTTTAAGAAAGTGGTGCTGGGGCTCCTGGGTGACTCAGTCGGCTAAGCGTCCGCCTTTGGCTCAGGTCATGATCCCAGGGTCCTGGGATCAAGTCCCATGGGGCTCCCTGCTCAGCTTGGGGCCTGTTTCTCCGTCTCCCTCTCTTGTTCCCTCTCTGTCTGCTAGTCCCCCTGCTTATTATGCTCTCTGGCTCTCTCTCTCTCTATATATATATATCAAATAAATAAATAAAATCTTGAAAAAAGGTGATACTGGTAAAGCTTATTTGTTAAAATAAATCTGAAGACTGCATTTTGCTGGAAGCTTTCACTTGGTAAATTTAGCTATTTAAAGGATATTCAAGATTTGTTTTTACTTCAAAAGCAGAAAGCCTATTTTATAAAGAAAAGAATATCCTTTATTAGAGTCTTTTAATTATTTTTAAAGATATTTTTTTAAAAAAGCTTGGTATTGTTTTCCTTGTTGGTGTACTAGGAGACAATCATTTGGTGGAATAACAGTCATTCTGGGAAAATAAGCAAGATGGAGCCTCATAGATCAAGACTCTCATTTATTCACGTTTTACAGATGCTTTCTCCTAGAGACCTTTCTGGAGACAATATTCTTTCAGTCTCAAGGAACCTGTGGGTGAGATCCGCGAGACTGAGGCTAGAAAGAGATGTGACTGCCTTCGTGTTTTTATGCTGATCTATTTCTGAATGATTCTATGTACGCTTGTTTATCTTTCAGACCCGTTTGTGTGCTCAGACTCATAAATTCTGATGGTTATTTGGAATATAGGCTCCTAATTTGTATTCCACTTTTGGTTAATGATTTTTATTTGTGAAAAGGCTTACAGTTGGTATCATATATACATTCATTAGATTCACAGCTTGATTCGTGTATTTGTCCTTCTCGGGGACTAAGAATGGGCCACTTAATAACAATAATTAGGACTAACAACGCCTTCTTCTTGCTTCCCAAATTAGATAGAACTTAGGACCGAATCTGAATATAGCTACAGTCGATTCTCCCTTTGTATGACCTCTAAGATTTTAAACTCCTAAGATACAGGCCCATCTGTTTTTCGTTTTCCTGTTTAGCCCACATTCACTTTCACACTGTAAGTTGTTGGAAGATATTTTTTCCAGAAAGACTAAGCATTGCTATTAATTCTAGAAATTCAAAATAGGCTGAAGTAATGGAAAAATCCAAATGGTTGTACTTTGAAAAATAATTAATTACAAGTTATGGTAAGTGACCCACATAAAATATAAAATAGAAACAGTGTTCTGAACAAAGATAAATATTGTTTCATGACATTTATGAAGTAAGTATTCAATAATTGCTTATTGTCTTACTAGAAGGCATATGTAATATGAAAAAGTCCTTATATAGAAATCATTCTCAAAGATAGAGGTTATGGGGTACCTGGGTGACTCAGTTGGTTTAGCGTCTGACTTTGGCTCCGGTCATGATCCCAGGGTCCTGGGATCCAGCCCTGTGGTAATAGGGCTCCCTGCTCAGCAGGAAGTCTGCTTCTCCCTCTTCTTCTGTCCCTGCCCTCCCACCCCGCCCTGCTCCTGCCTTTGTACTCTCTCTCTCTCTCTCAAATAAATAAATAAAATATTTTTATAAAAAGATAGAAGTTGTAAAGTAAGAAATAGTCTACCCACCATAAATATTACCACAGTTTTTAAAAGCAAGGGACCAACTACATTTGAAATAATTTAATGTAATTTGAGGAACCTTGAAAACTAGCAAAGAAGATTGACAATCATAGGAAAAACGGAAGAACGCTACACGTTCGTGCATAGGGCAATGACCAATAGAAGGCCATAGAGGGTATCCATTGTTGACTTTGATGTGTATCCGAAAAAGAACAACTAGATGCAAGGGAACAGAATTTGATTCTGAGCCATAAAGCCAAGTAAGAATTCAAGAGTTACAAAGTTAAAACAGAAATGGCAAGGAAATGTTGAATTATAAAAAAAAGATTTGGCAGAAATTAGTAAGATGACCTGGTTTCAGATTGAATATGGACAACAAAAGAGAGGGATTTAATCAAAATACACTTTACTATTTCTTGCTTGAGATAATGGAAATCAGTTTGAAGGAGATAGTAAAAGTTCAGTGCTACAAATTTGAGTATGAGAACATCAAACCTGGCACGTCCTATAGGAATTTAGATATTTGGGATGAAGGATTAAGTAGGATTTCCATTAATAGTATTTTGATGAATGACAACATTTTAATCTTCTAAACTTAACAAATTCTCAAACTGGAATTAAAATACCATTCTAGAGATAGTTTAAGTTACTTTTTAAGCAAAAATAAGTGCCTGTGCCTTGTCCCACTACTTTCTTAAACATACAATCAAGCTAAAAAAAAAAAAAACAACTATGCAGATCTAAGATTTAGTCTTTAACCTGGATCTTTCTATCCTATTTAGTTCATGGTTACTTTTTAAAAATAGCTTCAACTGGGGTGCCTGGGTGGCTCAGTGTGTTAAGCCTCTGCCCTCGACTCGGGTCGTGATTCCAAGGTCCTGGGATCGAGCCCTGATCAGCCTGGGATCGAGGTCTCTGCTCAGCGAGGAGCCTACTTCCCCAACCCCCTCTTTCTCTCTGCCTGCCTCTCTGCCTACTTGTGATCTCTGTCAAATAAATAAATAAAACCTTAAAAAAAATAGCTTCAACTGTTTAAATAGCTTGGCTTCTCAGTGTTTTTGTGCCTTTTACAAGCAGCATCTTTTTCGTAAAGAGGTGACGTTATACGGTGAAACACCATTTTGCCACTGGGCTGTACGCTTGGAGAGGGAAATCGCACGTCGGTTTCACTCATCGGTCTCTTGCCTGACCCCGCGTGAGTCTGCCACTTGGTAGATCTGGTTTGTGTTTTAGCTCTGCTAATGCAATCTGTGTGGCCTTAGGCAACTGAGTGCCTCCCTCTGTGGCTCCGTTTCCTCGAGTTATAAAATACAGATAGTAATATTCTTGTGTAACAGCTGGCTTCATAGATGGGAAATCGCTTCAGAATTCAAGCCCCTATATAAATTCAAGCCCCTATAAAAATCCTAGCATTACTGCATAGTATTTGTCTAAGAAAGTGACAAATTAGTGATGACTTCCAGTTACAAGAGGTTATATTATAGAGAAACTGCAGCAAGCTCTCTGGGTATCTGCTTGTGCAAGGCAACATTAAACTGCAGCATTAAGTGTTTGAGTTAATTATGTAAGGCTAATGTTTTCATGTCAAAGGATTCTCTTTGTGTATGCTTTTAAAACACAGGGTGGAATATTTCTTAACTGAAGTAATATACATGCATCCTTCCTTGAAACTAAAGTAAATTCTCCCAATCTCTTGCCATTTCAGATTCTATAGTTAAGCTTAATGGGAAAATATGCATGTATACACACACCTACACATGCACACATGCTCAGGGAAGAATCTGGTCCCCTCTTTGAAAGGGTATGGGCACTATAACATTTGAAAATTAAGTGACTAACTCAAGTTTAAATGGTTAATTTATATCAATTAAAGGCGGAAATTTGAGTCTTTTAAAGAATATTTATTTATTTATTTGTTAGAGAGAGAGAGAGAGGTAGGCCGAGGGAGAAGCAGGATCCCCGTGGAGCAGGGAGCCTGATCTGGGCCTTGATCCCAGGACCCTGGGATCATGACCTGAGCTGAAGGCGAACACTTAGCCACCTGAGCCACCCGGGCTCCCTTGAGTCTTTTTAAAAACAAATATTTGTTCATCACATGATCGATACCAGATTTTTCTAGTATAGCATAGTCTCATTTAATTGGGGTCACCATATACCCCAGCTTCTTGGGACAGTCTCAGTTTATCCAGCATAATTTTAATATTTGCTTCTTGTCCAGAACTAGTTATTAAGTGCAACTTCTCCCCTTTTATTCTCAAAAGTGTTCTGAGTAGGAAGATATATTTTATTGTCTCTTACATTTCATTCTAGTACAAAAACTCTGACATGGGTATTTCATGCAAAGAGAAAATAACGGTGTCAGAAAGGGCAGGTAGCAGGTATAAATTCACATTCCTGGTAAGCCTCAAATCAAGCCTGCTGGCCTCAAATCTCAAAACACGCCCAAGCCTTTCCACTCCTCTTTGCTTTAACATGTATTTATTTATTTATTTATTTATTTCTTCCTTCCTTCCTTCCTTTCTTTCTTTCTTTTTTAATTCATAGAAATGTTTATTTTAGTATCATTTATCATAATGAAAAATTAGAAATAACGTTAGTGATCAGTGATAAAGGATTTGTAAAATAAATTTTGGTTTATCTGCATACTGCTGCAGCCATTAGAAATGATGAACTATTTAATGACATGAAAGACCATTTAAATTATAAATAATTTTATCATTTTATTTTACTTTTTTTCATCACAGTAAGTGTACTCTGCTTTAACATTTCTGATGCCCAATGCAGTCGTATCCAGCATTCAGCATGGTATTTTATTATATACGAAAATAAAACTAAGTCTGAGGTACATGTTCTAGGATTTGCATTATGGAAGCACAAGAGATTAAATACCAAAGTTTAGTTTTTCATGCCTTCAATATGCACATTCCACTCTAGCTCTCCGTGTATTTTTTTTTTTAGCTCTCCATGTATTTTGTTTGTCCTGCAAATGTGCATGTTGATTCTCATGTCTGCACTTTCTTATGTTCGTATGCAAATCTGTGCCATGTGTAAGTAAAGTCTTGGTTCTTTTTTCCTTTGTTCTTGCTTTTGTTTCTTATTGTTATGAAGAACAGATAAACATTTGATTTTACAGATCTTAGTATAATCATAGGCTTACAATGACTATCAGTCAAAATAAATTGGTGTTATTTGTAAAAAATGTGTATTTCACTTGCATGACCTTTATTGGTTAAGACCCTTATCCTCACTTTAGTAGCTAAGAAAAGAGAGATTATTCTGATAGTAATGGTTTTTAAAATTTGATCAATGTGCTGGGTATGTAATACATGCCAGGCACTGTCCCAGGTGCTGGACATACAGCAATGAACAGAGCAGACAAGAAGTCCTTATGAATCTTACATTCTAGAATCATACAAATATGGAATTTAAGGAGGGCATATGTGGTGATGAGCACTGGGTGTTATACACAACTAATGAATCATTGAACACTACATGTGAAAATAATGATGTACTATATGTTGGCTAACTGAATAAAAAATAAATAAAATACAATAAATAGTATGGTACAGGTATACTAGAAGGCAATAATCACTATAGGAAAAAAGAGACTGAGAAATGGTGAATATCTGAGTTTGGATAAGATTAAAAAAGATGGGCCCTACTGTAAAAATAACAGTTGAGCAGATCCTTGAGGAGATGAAGGAACAGGCCATGTAGATATCTCGGGAAAGAGCAGTATAGGCATGGGGAACAGTCGTGCAGAATTTCTGAGACAAGAGCATGCCTGTCGTGTTTGAGGAGCAAGCCGCAAGGCCAGTGGGGCTGGAGCTGAGGGAGTGAGTATTACCTCAGTCAAAGAGAAGGTCAGAGGGTAACAGGTGTTGAACTTACGAGGCTTTGGACCTTCATTAGCAATTGGGCTAATGAAGACCCTGAGTCTACGGGAGAGCCAATGAAGGGTTTTAAGAAGAGGGATCATGTGGTCCAACCTGTCCACAGACTCCTCAGGCTGCTCTTTTGAAAACAGAAATAAGTTGTAATAAGTAATTGTAAGAAATAAATTGTAATAAGTAGTAAGTAATTGGCCCTCCTCAGAGTGCTTTTAGGATTCTTCAGTTGTTCACTCAACAAATATTTATTGAGCATTTGATCTGTGCTGGGCCTTGTGCCAGACACCAAATATACAACATTGAGCAAAAACCTGTTGTGCCTTCCCTTTGTGCAAAGTGACATGACTTACAGGGTCAAGCACATGCTTGGGACCACGTTCCAGAGGAGTGGAGAAGACCTTGTCAGGAAGCTAAGGGGACATTGTCTCATGAAGTAACCATTCAGTGGAGAGATCACAGAGGCAGAAGTGAAGTTGGTGCAAGTGAAAGTGCTGTGTGTGTGTGTGACAGACAGAGAGAGAGAGAGAACATTCCAGACACAGAGT
Source organism: Mellivora capensis (assembly GCA_004024625.1). Classification (NCBI taxonomy): domain Eukaryota; kingdom Metazoa; phylum Chordata; class Mammalia; order Carnivora; family Mustelidae; genus Mellivora; species Mellivora capensis. The sequence continues at coordinate 49,263 of PISX010009902.1, read as the reverse complement.
GGTCAGTATACGAACAGGCCCTGGGTCAGAGATGAACTCAGAACACAGTGTTGGCTGTGTCAAGAGACAAAAATCGAACTAAGTAGGAGTCAGAGAGTGAAGACTTTTGAAAGTCAGGCTAAGGATTAATTTTTATCCAAAGTTCAAGAACACTGTAAGTTACCCTAAGATAAAAGTCATTAATGGGTTATAAAGCCAAGAAGAGGCATAACAATTATATTGAAAGAGATTATTTTGATTGAAGGGTGTCAGGATGGCTGAATGGTCTAAGGTGCCAGACTCAAGCTCTGCTTCCCTGAGCTGGGGTTTCTGGAGTCCAAATGGAGTCATGAGTTTGAATCCCACTTCTGACACATCATTTCTCTCCTCCCCCTAATTTTCTACACAAGGATATCGATCTGAGCAATCTGCATTAAAAAAAAAAATATTTTGAGGGAGATGTGCCAGTGGGGATGTAGCAAGACCCATTAAGGGTGTTTTTAGTCTGAAAGAGAGAGGATGGCAGAAGGGACTGTCAGAATTTAGAACCTCTGCAGAAAAAGATAAAGGTGAAGGCATAGAGGAAGAGATGCCAGAGAGCAGGGAGCAAACCAAGAAACCAGACAACTGTTGGATCTCCCAGCTCAAGTGAAAGAAGTGTCAAGAAGGAAGGAGTGGTAGTCAGTGGTCTACCAGGGGAATTGCAATGTGGAGAAACACCAGCAGCTTCCAGTACTCTATCCCAAGTCAAGTGCGTGACAAGGCAAACTTCTGAGGGCTAAGAGATGGGTGGGAGGTCAGAAGGAACTAAATCTTAGAGGAAATACAAACAATGATACGTGGAAACATGATCATTTGTAGGTATTGAAGGTCTCTACACCACAACTAGCAAAATTCTAGTGGCAGTTGAGATGGTAGTGGTGGCTACCATCTTTACCTGCATTCGACAAGCAGGAACTGACAGCGCAGAGATATAAATATACAAAGTCCCAAGAACAGTAAATAAAAAGGCTGAAAAACAATAAAATGGTAAACAACAAAAAGAATAAAAAGTCTGAACTCTGGCTTCAGATGCTCTATATTCTTTTCAGAATAGTACCTGCCAAAGAGCTTTTTGGCGAGGTTGTTGAATAATTCTTGTTTGGTTTGGTTTGGTTAATGGCGGATCACTTTTAATTTGTGTTTTTAATGGGAAAGATTTCATTGTTCTATTAGATTCTCACGGAAAAATAATTGCGGTCCATTGGCATGGGGTTCCCAGGTTTTATGTTTTAACTCTACCCAATAGTATTTCTAAGTACCTACCTATACTTTAACATCAGACTCTTATTTGTGAAGATTAATAATAATAAATCAACTGAGTAAATGCATTAGTTGCTCCAATACTATGGGAAGTATGTAAGAAGTGAGAGTATCCTGAAATTGTTTTAAATATTTTCTAGACACCCCCTGTTAGAAGTTTTCATAATTGTACATTAATTCTACATTAATAGAAGAAATGAGTGGATAATTGGTAGATCACAGCATGATGGTTTTCTAATCATTTAATTATTACACAAATCTGTAACAAACCAGTCCACACTAGTTTATCCATTTTCCCCAAAGACCTACTTGTGATACTCTGGCAAATGAGTTCTTTAATTAAAAAGACTAGAAATTGTCCTATTTCTTATCTCTCTCATGGATTTGTCTCCAAAAGTTTATGATATTGAATGAGTAACCAACAAAGCAACTGTGTTTTTCCTTGTGTTTCTTTCTACATTAAATTTAATGATTTTTTTTTCATTTGCAACGTTAGAAGATTATTGACTGATCTTCGTCTCTTATATATTAGACTTCTCGGTACAAGGAACCTGTCTTGGTAGCACCTTATTTTTTCATCTGCCAGATTGCTTGTTTGAAGCCTAGTACTGTTTCCCATTTTGTAAATAAATCATTCTTGAAAATATGTGTCACAGGTTTCAAGCAAGTTATCTGTCAATGATATTGATAGCACAATGTCATTCGGTACTGTTTTCATTTCCTTCAGTAAAACGTAGTTTAGAATTTCTGCAATTTATCCACTTTTGATTTCAGCATTTTGTGGGGGAGATACTAGAAGTTGGGAGGCAATAGGGAGATTATTTTTTCTTACAGAATATTAAGGTAACATTTTTGCATTTTTATTTGTGTGCCTTCTTCCTCCTCTTGTTGTAAATTATATTAATTCTTTGGGATTTTTATATACAGAAGCAAAATTCTAAAGAAGTTCTAGAATATAGGTAACCAACATAGAATGAAGATTAAAAATATAAAACTTGGGGCACCTGTTTGGCTCAGTGGGTTAAGCCTCTGCCTTGAGCTCAGGTCATGGTCTCAGGGTCCTGGGATTAAGCCCCACAACGCAACGGGCTCTCTGCTCAGCAGGAAGCCCCTGCTTCCCTCTCTCTCTCTGCCTGCCTCTCTGCCTACTTGTGATCTCTGTCTGTCAAATGAATAAATAAAATCTTTAAAAATATACATATATGAAACTTTAGGATAGCTACCTTACTAAATGAGCTCTTTAGATAGCATGACCTGCTTTTAAAAATGTGCCTCAAGCCACGTACAAAAATATTTATTAGGATACATTTATTTTGTGTCTTCTACAATATGGAATAATACTTCTGGGGAAAGGAAAGACAATCCTTAGGAGTTTTTGATAAGAGACTTTCAGCAGCATTTTTCTGTAGGGACAGATATATAAGATGATTCAACTAAACACATGCTCTGTTGCTTGAGCACTCAACTGTGCACTAGGTACATTAGGAGAAAGAAACAGGCTATTTGGAAATCATGATATGACTCATGAAGATAAAGTTGGCAATATCCCTATGAAATATTTTACTATAAAAGCTAATGGTTTTTAATTATGTTTTTCGTATTGACAAACTAAATTATGATTTTGAGGTCTACATCTAATGAACTGTTAAGCATTCATTTCATTAAAGTTATAAAGATGGAAAGTAGCTATCTGTTTTGCAGACTGTCCTGTATGGCAGGCAGCAAATTTGTATTTTATAATATTATATTCTTCTATGTGCTTTTATTATGTTTTTGAATTATGGACTGTGTCATTTAAATTTGCATAAAAGTGCGATAGGGACCGAAAATATACTAATAAAACATTCTTCATTTGTATAATACAAAAATGACAATGGCACATTAAAAAAAATAATACAGCACCAGGGTTTTCAGGCTAATAATGATAAAAATAGCTTATATTGGGATACCTGAGTGGCTCAGTCGATTAAGCATCTGACTCTTGGTTTTAGCTCAGGTCATGATCTCAGGATTCAGAGACTCTGAAGATTCCCTCTGCCCCTTCCCCCACTCATGCTCTTTCTCTCTCAAATTAACAAATCTTCAGAAAAATAGCTCACATTTATTAAGTTCTCATCATGTGCCAGACCCTCCTCTAAATATTGCTCGTCTTTTAATAATAAGTGCTAAATTAAAAGCAAAATAAAAATATTTTCAAAGCCCCTTCCATGATACAAACCTTGTTAAGGTACAATTAAATGCATTGTAAAATAAGATTTAATATTTAGGTAGGTTATTCACTTTATAATCATGTGTTTCTTCTATAAATTTAGATAATTCCATCCTACATCATAGAAATGTTCTGTAAACAGAGCAATGCTAAAAGAGAATGCTAATAAGCAGGATGTCTTATTATTTATGTTAATGTAAATTATTTTATTTTTATGTATGCCTTTTTGAGAAAACCTTTATATTTTCTAGAAGCTTCCATCAGTACCAGCTTTTTAGACAGGAGTCACAAAGAACTCAGACCTCGGAAACAGCTGGCAGTAAGGGGGTGGAGGGGGGGAAAAGTCCAGGCAAATGGTGAGAACATACCATGTACAAGGGTTTCACAGTATGACTAAAAACAACAGGCTAAGGCAAGGGATGCCTGGGTGGCTCAGTTGGTTAAACATCTGCCTTCGACTCGGGTCATGATCCCAGGATCCTGGGATGGAACCCCATATTGGGCTCCTTGCTTAACATGGAGTCTGCTTCTCCCTTCGCCTGCTGCTCCCACTGCTTGTGCTCTCTCTCTCTAACAAATAAATAATTAAAATCTTTTAAAAACCCACAAAACAATAAGCTAGGGCTGGCCAACAAAACACTTTTAGAACCAAGGCCGATTCAAATTCAATAACAATAACAATAACAAATTCAATAACAAATTCAATAACAAGATTCAAATTCAATAACAAATTCTGCATATAAAAAATACATTATGAAGTTAGGGGAAAAGAATTAATGCTGAAAAACAGCATTGAGCAAAGCTCAGTACCCTTCATACAATCACATGCTTTCCTTGTTTTCATAAGTTTTCTCTTTCTGTCGATTTTGCTACCATTTTCCCACAACTGAAATCTGGGAGTCAACTCCAAATCCTTCGTTTTTCAGGCTGATGCTGTGTCCCTCAATTTTCCCCTTCGTTACCCACCTTAAACACATCCTTTCATTTCTTCTCCTGTTGCTACCACTTCACAAGAAGCCTTCATTCCTTGTTAGTATATGCTCTGTAATTTATATGCTTAGTAACACTAATTAGTAGTAATATTCTAATAATTTTACCTTTACTCCAATTCTTTCTTCTCCAATACTTTTTGCACCAACAAACTAAATGACTAGCCTCATTTACTAAACCAACCCAATAACCTGCAAGGTCTCCCAGGTGCCCATTTGATAGCTCTTGATGCACTAAACGCGTGCTCCATTTGTGGTCAAGTCTCTCTTCCCTTAAGGTGTTAACAAGTATCCGTTTCCTCATTCTCTGCCTCCCACTCCTTACCCAGCATCCTCTGCTTGCATTGCTTGTCATGTTACTCTTGCCCAGAATGTCCCTGTGGTCATTCTCTTCCTTGACTCAAATTCCATTCATGCCTCAAACCCATATTCAATCCTAACTCCTATACTTAACATTTTCCCAATATTTATATATTAAACACATATAACGTATCTTGCAATTATCTCACAGGGTCTTGAAAGGAAGGTATATAATCTTTTTTGGGTTACATGTGTGTCTGTGTATGTGTGTTATTTTTCCCATTATATGCATTAGGGATTCTGTACACATTATCTATGTTTTCTTCTATTCAATCTACCAAAATCATATAATCTACCAAAGACAGGGAGAGATGGGTTAAAATCTTCCGCTATTAATGTCTTTTTTTCTATATTATTTCATATTTTTATCATGCTCACTTTACTAATGTTGGTTATTTCTTTTGAAGCATAGAATATTCCTGTTACATCTTCATTGTGGGCGTGACTCACATAGCATTACAAAGTACACTTTTTCCAGTCACGCTTAATGTTTTACCTCACTCTTTCCCCTTGAATTCAACCAGCTTGTTCTTGATACCTCAATGGCTGCATTGAGGGAAGTGTGAGAATTTGTGTAGAACATAGATACCACTGGGGAACTACACAAGCCATCAGAAGAAAGCATTCATTTCAAATATGATTAGATTTGAAAATACACATTACAGACAAGTGTTGTTGTTGTGTATAGATTATTTTTGGGTGGAATTATTAGAGCAGTATGTTTTGTTCCTCTAAAATTTTTTCATTCTTGTCAGATTTGGAAATTCAGGAAAAAGCTAGGCCTTTTCCTTCCTTGGAAAGGTAGCGAGTAAGTAGTAAACTGCTTACCAGGCAGGTGGCACTTGGGATCCCGGGCTTACAGCGGTTTCATGATTTTCGATTTCATTTTTGTTTTAAAGTAATTTTTCTGTATTTTGAAGGAATTGCTAAAAATCTAATGAAACCAAGATGTAACTATTTGAATGAAATTATTAATAGCTTTTTAAAGATTTATTTACTTATTTTAGAGAAAAAGCGAACACACCTGGGGTAGGGGAGGGGCAGAGGGAGAGCAGACTCCCTGCCTGTCACTGAGCTCAGTGACTCTGAGTTCGTGACCTGAGCCGAAATCAAGAGTGGGACGCCCAAATGACTGAGCCACCCAGGGGCCCCTTTATTAATAACTTTTAAGAAAAAAAAAACAATTATTTCAAGTTTTTGCTAATCTATTAGGATTTCTTTGTCAGAACCATTCACTGCATTATACATAAATACCAGAATTCATTATAATAATCTGAGTGGATCTTCCCCAGGGGCAGAACATGTAGAGCGAGAAGTTGAAACAGTAAAATCTATTTTAGAGTTTCCTCTCCCATTATCAAATAATGTTACATTTTATAATGCTTTTCAATAAAATAATACTCTAGGTTATTTCTTGTATTTTTAAAGATGATACCAAATATTTGAAAACTAAGAAAATTTACTACTATAATACAACTTCAAACCCTGTTCTTTGAAAGTCCTCTAAAATTCAAAGCTTTATACTCAACCAAAATGTTACCCATTGCCTTTGTAGAGGCAGGTAGGTGAACAAGTGACAAAAATGGACCATAGTAACCTCATCACACCCCTTCATACTCCCAAAAGATTCCCCGAGAAGGGCAATTCAAGAAGCCATGGATGCTTCTGGAAGAGAGGTCATGAGTAGATGTGAAGGGCAGGCCAGTATTCTGTGCTCCAGAGGCATTCCTCCCCCCTTCCCCCTGCATGTGGCTGTGGGCATGCCAAAACCCTTCTTGTCACTGGATACTGGGTCATAAGGGGGTTAAAACCTTCCAGAGTAATCAAAATCCTCCCTTTTCTTCCCATGCCCAAAATACATGGTTAATGATTTACTGAGCATTGGAAAAAGAAACTCAAACCTACTGAATTTTTTTAAAGATTTTTAAAAAAACATTTTATAACCAGAAAAGAGCTTTAGAAACCCATTCAGTCCTATGGCTTGTTCACAATGTGGGAAGGTTAAGAGGTCTGCCCTGTGACCTGCAGCAGAACTGGCTTAACAGCTGGTCTCTGGTTCCCTGCTCGGAGCTCTTTGCCATTGAATCTTTTTTTTTATTAATTATTTTTATTAACATATAATGTATTATTAGCCCCAGGGGTACAGGTCTGTGAATCATCAGTCTTACACACCTCACAGCACTCACCGTAGCACATACCCTCCCCAGTGTCCATAACCCACACCCTCTCCATCCCTCCCCCCAGCAACCCTCAGTCTGTTTTGTAAGATTAAGAGTCTCTTATGGTTTGTCTCCCTCCCCATCCCATCTTCTTAAGTCGTGTTGCTGCTCTGGCCTACCACAGAGTAATTTAGAACGTATGTTTGAAATTCATTGTTCTAGACAGTAAATATATCTGCACCACTTTCTGCAGACAAATACAGGTGACAAGGAGACTTTTTGTGTTTTTTTCCCTAAACGATCAGAAGGAATATTCCGTACTGTGGGGCTGAGTATCTAGGCCTTATGCTTCCTTCTGTTTGTTGAAATACCTACCATGTTGATCAGATTGGTGGCTGGAGTAGTTGGAGAATGGAATTGCTGTGGATGGACTCTATTACTAAATTTGTTAAAATCTCTAAATAATATCATAGCTTTACAAACAGCTGTGCCTTCTTTTCTTTGTGGTTGTGGACTATATCATACAGTTTTTAAGATGAAGCTGTTTATGTTTATGGCTCTGGATTTAATCTTGAGCTTTTGAATTTTAATTTACATTTGACTAAGAATATACATATTGAATATAGTTTTTATTGCTAATAAGAAAAAGTATATCACTTCCAAATACACTGGAATGTGGAGTACTGGATATAAGCTCTGCATATTTTCAGCAACTTCTTTTGTTATCTTCCCTGTTGACTGTGGATTCTAGGCTTTTACTTTGCTTTTACTTTGTCATGGTCAGCACAGGCTTTTAGGATATGGAAGAGGATATTCATTTAACAGCTGTTAACAGAGCACCAACTGGGTGTAAATTTGCACTCCAATGGAAGAGACAACAAAAACAATAGGTAATACAGACAAGTACATTTTATATGATGTTCAGAGTTCATATGTGATACAGAAACAAGAAAAAAAACAGAGCAGGGTAAAGGGAATCTGAAGTCCACATTGATGAACATGGGGAAAACTGGATACAGTTTGTAATGCGGATAGTCAGGATAAAATGGGAGCAAAAACTTGAAGGACTTGAAGTTAGTTCAGGTGGTATCTGAGCGAAGCGTGTTGGCGGCAGAGAGCATAGCCACGAGGAATGCCCAAGGCTCAGAGGACGCGGGGCATTAGTTCTACAGCAGAGGGAGAGAGGAGCAAAGGAAAGGGGAGGTCAGAGGGACGATGGAGAACATCAGGCGGAGTTTTTAAAACCTTTATAAGGATTTTGGTTTTAGTCCAAAAGTAATGAAGAGCTATAGCGGGTTTTGAGCAGAGCACCCAACCCCAGGGCTTGTCTGGTTCTATTCCTATTTGACCCTCAAGTCCACTCAATTCTACTGTCAATGCATATGGACTATTAATAAGTGGCATATAGAATGCACAGCACATTTTTAATATGATTTTTTTCCAGTATTAGAGTTCCAAATTATTAGTGTTGATGTCTTGACTCATAGGTAGACATTCTGTTAGTTTATTTTTTTATTTTACTTTAAATAGGTATTACATGTATGACTATTAGTTGTCCAGTAATAATCAACATTTAGTAACTTCATAAATATATTTAAATGACAAGAATAGCTCCCTCTTATTATTTTACATTTCAAAACAACCTGACTACTAGATGAACATTCCATATTTTCTTTCTCTTTTTTTTTTAAGTTTTCATTTTAATTCCAGTAGATTAAACTAGAGCCATATATTAGTTTCAGGGGTATAATACAGTATTCAACTGTTCCATACATCACCCGGTGTATATGTCCCACATTCCAGTGTATTTGGAAGTGATATGCTTTTTCTTATTAGGATAATAAGAACCTCATCATATTTTCTCTTCATTTAGGTCATAAGTGATTAAAATACAATAAGTCTACCAGTTCAAATTCTGGAGCTCTTTGGTAAAAATCAGTATTCTGGCCAGACTCCTCCAGAAACATATTTTTTTTTGCTTTCCTTTTAGTATTTCAGCATATATTAAATTTTCCAAGAGATAGACCGCCTGATTGGGCAGCTACATCTAACTTAGTTTAAAAGTCAAATATGTGACTGAAATGGGAGTCACAGTAATGCTGAGAAAAGAGGAGGAAGCAGATGATGACTTTATTTCCATGAAACATTTGTCTGGATCAAACATAAATAGAGTCCAAGTCCCCCCAGACCCTTGCTTCCTAGTCATGAGATATCTGGTCAAGGCCACTTTTGTACTATATTTCATCAGGATAGTCCTCATTCCATTCTGGTTGTAAAATACTTCTGGTCCTGTGGTTTCTTAAATGAAAGGAAAGTAGTCTTAGAGTTATATATCATCTTTGTGTAACTAAACAGCAGCAGGGCTAGTTCTTGTTTAGAATCTCATTATAAGAATAAACCATTAGAGTTACTGTAAGCATCTTCTCCCAGAATATTATCTGCAAACAATGATAGGATTTTTAAAATATTGCTATTGTAATAGTAGAAAGCAACTTTTATGTATTATACATCATTCATAATATAATTTTATAAATTATTGTGTGCAACTTGGCCACATTTCTAAAGAAAATAGAAAAAAATCATACCACTGGAATATATTGTTCACTGTCATTAATTAAAACAATTTTGAATGCCTCACCCTAATTACTTTCTCTCACTTCCAAGTTCAGTCTTAGCATGAACATCGTTAGGCACGTCAGAAAGAAATAATCCTTTCAGTTATCTAAATTTGATCACATATTACCTACTGAAACTGCCTGAAGTGTCAACAGTTTTCATCATGAATAGAAAATACTGTCTTGCATGTGTTTAAATCCCAAATACTGTATTTATTTAGCAAGCAGTGTCTTTAAGGATATCTAACCTAGGACTTTCCAATGACTTGAGAAAACCATTAAGCTAATGAGTTTGCACAGCAGCTTTAAGAATAATAAAACCAATCCTGTACCCTGTAAGACCTCTTCATGGAATTTCTTAAGTTCAATTTTACCTTTTTTTTTTTTTTTAATTGAGAGAGGACAGGAAGAGCAGAGGGAAGGGAGAGGGAGAGAGAGAGAATCTTAAGCAGACTCCACCCGGCATGGAGCCATTATGCGGCCTTCAGTCTCATGACCCTGAGATCAGGACCTCAGCCAGAATCAAGATCTGAACACTTAACCGACTGAGCCACCCAGGCACCCCTTAAAACAATTAAAAAACAAACAAACAAACAAAAACCCAGACACTAGAAAAGTTTAAGGAACTGCTACTTATTAGAAAAAAAAAAAAAGGCCAGAAATGTAACACAGTTCTGTTATGACTTTCTGCAGGGTCTTTTCATCACACCTCAGTGATGACTGGTCATGGCCAAAGACAGAAATTACTCTTCTTTCTTTATATTATGAGCGATATTCCTAAGGTTTCCTCAGGTTTAGCTCCATCTTTCGATTCTACTGCTATGACTCCAATATATTTTTTTTTCCAATATAATTTGAGTTGACAGGATGTTGAAGTTGAAGGATAAAAATTTTGATGGGTGAAGTTGACTCGCATGGGTCCTGACGCCTTGAGAAACAGCAGCAGATAGAGAAAGAATGTAGGTCCTTGGCTATTCCCTGCCCGCTGTGTTCCTGAGCCAGACTCTGGGTGACGGGCTGCACGTATAAACCCATAAATCCTAATCCCTCATCTCAGAGGCTTATTCTCAAGTCACAGACAGACCACAGGACAGGAGTCCTACATCCAAGAGTAGAGTCTGTACTCGAGAACATAAAAATCTACTGTTTTATTCAATGGAGCTGCCATTTCCGTTTTTGACGGGCACTCTTCCGTTAATTTTGCAGCAGTTCTTACTTTTACTTCACAGCTGCTAGAGGTGACTGGCAGGAACGGAAAATGAGCTTTGTGTGTATTCATAAAATTCTGGGGATTAGTAATGAGAAAGAAGAAGATTTGTGGGAAGTGCAGGTTTTCCCACATGGGCTGAGCTCTCTTACAGATGCGCCCTGCGGCGGGCAGAGGACAAAACCTGCTGAAATCTAACACATTCACAGGCTGCTTTGGAGCCCTCTTATCTCTCTCTAAACCTGTATATTTTAACCACCACTGTCTAAGAGTCACCTGGGATACGATCAAAAGAAGCATGGGACAAATTAGTAGGGAGTGAAAATCACTGTAATAAAAACACAGTGCATCTTTATTTGGTGATGTGGGAGCTCATTCCAGTTGTAATAGAGGTCACAGAATGACAGGCTTAGGCATGGCTCACGTAAAATCAACATTGTCTGTACAACACGTAAAAAAGATTTATTAGAGACTTTGAACTAATACGTGCCTGTCCTTTAGGGAGCGGAGCATGTCATAATAGCTCCTCTGGTGAGAAGGACAGGGACAGAAAGGAGGAATATTGTTCTGTTGATTTAAAATATATTTTAGCTTTTAAAAGACTCTGGTGCTTGAGAAAAGATAGTGGTTACAGAAATGACATTTCTATTTTGAAATACTACCATTCTGCCTATTTCCAAATATACATCACACAATTCAGATGCCCCTAACAGTACTCTCAGACCACAGAAGACTTTTCCTTCTAACATCCTGTGACAATTTGTTTGTGACTCATTGTGAAGAAATAACTGTTCTGTGCCCATTTTTGAAAATTCCGCTGATGTTCATGATAAAACAGCATAATGTGATTTTTCTGGAGGCGATTTGTTTTGTGCTCTATTCCATATATATTTTGAAATAACATTTTGACTTAGGAAATGTTCTTCAAAATATTCTTATCAATTTGATGCTTCAGAACATGCCTTTACATTTTGCCTCCTGCCAAATTTTTATTGATTGTAGTAACTATGAAACAGAAAATTTTCATATCTGCCTTTCTGAAAAAAAAATCATCTTTAAATTGAGAATAAATGTGTAAATCCTAAAATGCCAGATTGCAGTAAAAACCTATCATTATGTTTAGAGAAATATGGTTTTATCCATAAATGTCATAGTGAATTTCCATGAACTGAATTAAACAAGTAAACTTTCAATAAGTAATTCATGCTGTCTTTTAAGAGAGAATTTATATTTTTTATTTTCTAAATTTTCTTTTACAACTTTAAGTTATAATTAGGAATTATTTTGCAATTCTTTTAGTCACTAGTTTTTATTTTTTTATTTTTATTTTTATTTATTTTTTTAAAGATTTTATTTATTTGACAGACAGAGATCACAAGTGGGCAGAGAGGCAAGCAAAGAGAGAGAGGGGGAAGCAGGCTCCCCTCTGAGCAGAGAGCCCAATGCAGGGCTAGATCCCAGGACCCTGAGATCATGACCTGAGCCAAAGGCAGAGCCTTAACCCACTGAGCCACCCAAGCACCACTAGTCACTAGTTTTTAAAGTTATATTTCTATTTTTTAAAATGTGTTCAAATTACTTAATTTTATTTTAAATATACTTCAATTCTATTTAAAGGATAGGCATTTGATCATGTCTATGAGTTTGCTAGTAGGTGACTCTGTCTTTGCTTTTCTTACTGGAATTTTGAAGACTGTGAACAATACATATTTTTAGTGTCATATGGTTTAAATACCGACTAGTAGATTTTTCATTTTAATACTATAAATGTTATTCATTCTTCAATATTAGTTTTAAAAATTCATTTATTCTTTTATTTTTAAAGGAGCAATATAATAAAAGATCAAGACAATATGTGCTGATCATAGTTAAATTTTGCATAAAGTATTCAGAAACACTTCATTGTTCCCCCTTAAAAGCTAATAAATCCATTGAATTAAGAACTAACTTACATTACATATAAACTCTAATTTTATTTTGTAAAAATCCAGAGTATCTGGCATAATGGCATAAGCAAAATATTGCTGTTTTTGATGTTGTTAATGTGGTTATAAAAAATTTCTCAGTGATTACGAAGTTCAAAAGCATCTTAAAATTGCCGTAGTCTTGAGGTTCGAAGATAGCAGCATATCAAGACCCTTGATCTGGAATCCAAACTGCTATGTTTAATTGGCACAGTTTTACAAGGTCTTACACGTTTTTTAATGTTAAAAATATAACCTCATAATGCTATATTGCTTCCTATAAAACACATAATGCCTGTTTGAAAACAGAATGCCTTATTACACTGAAAATTCTTGGCAATCATTGCAGCTCCTTCATGATGTGCAGGAGATAGTTAATTTTTTTTAAAATATGTGGTTCAGCATATTAGCCAAGAACAAAACACACACCCAAACTGCGTAATTCGTTTATACGTAATAACGTATTTTTATGTAAAGCAGCATATCCCAGTGATCCTATAGGACCCATTTATCACCAGTTTTTCCTTTCTTTTTAGTTTTCTTGGAAAAGATGTCTATCCTAAAGAGTGACGCTTAATTTTTAAAATTTTATTGCGCATCTACATGTAATATATGGAAATGACAGTTAATAGCAGTGCTACTGTGCTGTAGTATAAAATTCCACTGAATACAAGTGTTGACAGTCTGTGCAGTCTCATTAGGGACCATCAGTAAGTACTGATGCAGAAAAATGCACAATTAAGAATTAAATATCTGTTAATAAATGATGAGCTTTAAGTTATGCTATGGTGAGGGATTCTGCCTTAACATTAATGAATACACAGTTTCCACTAGACTTTTTTCTTATTGAAAATGGGATCATCTTTCATGAGCTACAAAAGGGATTCTCTGGAAGGAAGCAGTGTCGACTGTGAGAAGGAGCCTCAGATCAGTCAAGTGCAAAATCTCATCTTCAGGAACTGAAAGCCGGCCAGTGAGGCCGGTGGGGGCGGCCACGTGGAGGGTGGGGGTAAGGAAGCGGGAGAGATCTCGAGCAGAGTTCCAGCGTGTAAGGAAAGCATGAAAATTGTAATAATGGAGAAACACAGTGGAAAGTCAAAGAAGGATTTTAAGGTAGAGAGTGACATACTTTCATTTATGTTTTGAAATATTTCCTCCAGCTTTCAAATTAGTGATACATGAGGCAAGATAAGGAACAGACCCATCTAGGGAAGCATAACTGCATCTAAGAAAATATATCTTGGGAGGGCAGGGAATGAATGTATCTTAGGCAGCGCAACATTTTGGAACAAATACTTAAAAAGAGATTTCAAAATTGTATAAAATTTTATTGAACAGCAGTAAGTAATTTGTGATGAATAATTTTAAAAAATACCATCCTCTTTTCCTAAATTTGTTTGCTTTTAGAGGTCGGCGACTTACTTTTATTGTCAATGTCATCATCAGCTTTTTCTGCTGGGAACTTAATAGTTCTGAAGTTCTCGGGGTCTTCTGTGAACTCTTTCTCTACTGTTTTTGGTGTGGAAGTATGTGTTTTTGTTCTGTTTTGTGGAGAGTCATATTGATAATCGCAGTTTGGTGTGATTATCAGGGCAGAATTTTAGAGACAGACATATTAGTTCAAGTGCAGGCATTGCCAGGTATGGAGCTATGCTGTTAAATGATGAATATCCTAATCCCAGTTTTTTCTTCTACAAAATGAAGATGATCCATTACAGGAGAGCTTTTGAATTACCTCCCCAGCCAACCTGCATAAACATTCTTTACACAGAAAAATAAGCTGATAAAAACAAGAGATATGAGACCAAAAAAAAAAAAAAAAAAGAAGGGATGCCTGGGTAGCTCAGTTGGTTAAGCGGCTGCCTTTGGCTCAGGTCATGATCCCAGGGTCCTGGGATCGAGCCCCACATCAGGCTCTCTGCTCAGGAGGGAGCCTGCTTCCCCCTCTCTCTCTGTCTGCCTCTCTGCCTGCTTGTGATCTCTCTCTGTCAAATAAATAAATAAAATCTTTAAAAAATAAAAAAGAAGAAGAAGTAAAAATAGTGTTGTAACCAATATCCATTCCCCAGATTTGTCCCAAAGTAGGAAATTTTCATGATTCTGACATTTGTCTGCAGGGTAGACGTGGTGGAAAGTGTGAGGAAAATGACCTCTTTTTGACCTGCCCTAGTTGTTTGTTGAGACAGATTTTCCAGTTAATTCATTTGTTCAGCAAATAATTGAACACCCACCATGAATAGGTATTACTGTAGGAATGGGGCATATAAAAATGCCCGGGAATCTTTGAACTTACACTTTTCACATTTTGGTGTGGAGCTTCAATAAATAAAGTCAACAAGTGAAATAAAGGATAGGTTGGGAGCTGATGAGTCAGCGAGGAAAACAAAGCCATCCTTGGGGTAGGGAGTTCCGTTTTCAAACTGGCTAATCTTGTGGCCAATTAAAGATGGCTGCAGGCGTTTACCTCTCCTTCCCTCCACATTTGGAATCCACTTCTCAACCTCCAAGAATCTGAGTTGTTGGTGATTACTTTGAGAATAAAATGTGGCAAAAATGATGCTCGGCCATTTCCAGTCTCAGCCTTTAAGAAGATTGGAAACTTCTGCTTTCTCTCTCTAGGAGGTATGGCTTTGATAGAAGCCATCCATAATGTCCTCATCATGCTGTGAGACAGCCCTAAGCGCCACTTAGAGAGGCCACTTGAAATGAGATGTCCCCAGGGCGTCCTTGGCTGTTCCAGGCACGCTGGTGGGGGCACCATACTTGCAAGTGGAGAAGACATCTTGGACCTTATCTCACTCAAGCCTTCAGACGACCTCCAGCACCATCCACATTTTGGCTGCAATTGCCTAAATGGTCCCAAATGAAAACTGTCCATTTGAGTCGAATAACCCCATGACAGATGTGAGAAATTATAATACACTGTTGTTTTAGGCTAATGAATTTGGGGGATGACTCATTAGGCACCGATCGATAACCTGGAAAACAAACAAACAAGCAACATTTTGAACAAACTTGAAAGTTGTTAGGAAACCAGCCACGTCGATAGTTAGGATAATTGGTCGACTCGTGACAGGGGGAGATAAGGGGTTTAACTGGGTCTCCAAGCATCATCTGAACAAGATTCTACAAGAACCTCACAGGTGTCTGGAACTCAGAGCAGTTTGGCGCTCCACTTCTTTTTCCCTTGGGGATGGCTCTGATGGCACGTGAGAGATCTGTCTCCACCTGACTGCTCTCTCACCCTCCGGGCCTTATTTATCACGGCGAGAGAGTATGGCTCTCATCATTATTGAAGCAATTAACTTTTCTGCTTGGGGAAATATGCTTAATTAATCAAAACACTCTTGCTAAGTCATGTTGACCAGCATGGAATGTTCTGTAATCAGCGATACCGGTTTTTGTTGTTTTTTTTTTAAACTCTCTGAGTCATAAATGTTAATATTGTAAAAATTTCCATAATAAAATGTTTTTAGAAAGAAAAATGTCATTATTCTTCTGGAAAGTCCACACTACATCAGCTTTCACATGTTTTCTAGTATTGACCCTCAACAATCATTTGTAAAATTGCCTGCATGTAATCCTACTGCCCTCATCGGGTCGCTGTGGCGATCACACGGTCAGTCTCTTAAAGGCGTGGCATATTTCTGATGCATTGGAACCATTCAAAAAATGCTTATTGATGTCATTTAGTTATAAACTCCATCCTTTGTTTAATAATCTGTTCATAATTCTTAGAATAAATCCTTCTTAATCCCTGTATTACATGTGCAGCCATGCCACTATCAACTCATCTTAAAACACGTTAGTCACATAATATGACTTTTATACAATTCTGCTGGTTTCTGCTAAGTCTGTATATTAGAACCAACTGAAGCACTTGATAAAAACAAAGTTTTCAAGGGAGGAAATCCTGGGATCTCCATTTTTGACAAAAGCCCTGCTGGTTCTGGTACCCAGACACAAAATTAAGAGGGGAAAAGAAATCTCCAAAATCTATATATTCTTTTCCTCTTTCAAGATATTCTTTTTAAAATTGGGAACTGATTTGTTTAAGTACAGGTATGTATCAATGACTAGAATATTTAACTTCAAAACCTGTCATTTTAGTTTGCTGTCTTGATAATTTGTCCTGAAGTATTCAAATGTACTTTGTTTAACCCAGGAATATACTTAAATAAAACATTAATTAAAATTTTAATAACATTTGGGGATTATGTGGGCTATATTTTAGAATGCTTTAAAAATATAGATGATCATGTCATTAATTAAAGGGTTCACCAAAGTCTGTCTGCTACAAACTTTGCCGTGTAAAGCATACTCCAGGAGCATAATTTTGAGCTCTTGTGTTATTAGATAAGATAGATAAGCCAGGCCGTGATCCTGGCTGCTCTGATTGGACACTCAAGATATCACAGTACTAGATCCTGAGAAAGAATAGTTTTGGAAAAGTTTCTGAAAAGGTGCTAGCAATTTCTAATTTTATTTCTCACTGGTATGGAGGCTCAAAAAGAGTAGAGACCGTATTTTTTTTGGTCACTCCTGCACACTCAATGTACAAAACTAGTAGGTGCTCCCAGACCAATCACTGTATATTGATGGAGTGATTCAGTGCCCATGCTGCTAATAAGCCCTAGGGGGGAAAAAGGTGTGAATTAGTGAAATAAACTTAGTATAGGCAAGTCGTGATGTAATGGTGACTGTACTATTTCTGTCCAAGGGACATATTTCCTTGCATAATAGGATAGGAGAAAGTCAGGTTGGCTCTGTGCCACTAACATCTCCACAGACACTTAAGGATCCTAAAGCTAAACTGAGTCATTAATGTTTTCAGCACCCGTCCTGTGAAAAGTCATTTGCTTTAACTTAGTGTGATAACGTCACATTTCCCTTCATGTTGATGACTTCTCTAAGACCCTCATTAGCCATGAACCCAGTAGCTGTAACTAAAAGAGCGGTCTTGGCCGTACGACCCAACCTCAGCCTCTCTACTCTTTGGTATTGGCGTGGCTGTGGGGCAGGCAGTAGGTTGTGGGGAGGTAAGGACTCCACGAAGGGAGTCACCCAGAAAGGAAAGTCCTATCAATCCCGAGACTCATGTTCTTCAATTCTAGGAAACTGTTTTAGAGTGTCTGATAATTTGTTAATCCTCATTTTCTCTGTTTTTCACGGCAAACAGCATATTTAGATGAGGATATTGGACTTCCTTATCTGATCTAAATTGCCGACCAGCAGTATGGTAGACTAAATGACATGAAAAGCTTTGCTGTTGCAAAACAATTTTTAAGATCGTGGAATTAATATGTGTATGGTTTTAAAATAGACATATTTAAAATATAGATGCAATCAAAATGTATTTACTCATATTTGTATGCATTGGTATTCTGGCAAGAGAATAAGCAGAATCCTCAGAAGCCAGGAAAAAGTGAACGCAGTTCAGGGGGATAAGCAAGTTAGCTTTGAAGCTGCCAGGAAGTCTCTGGGGTCATTTTCATATTCCTGGTCTCCCTGGCTGTACATGTGGTTGCCGGGTAGCAGAGGTTAGGAAACAGAGCCGAGTTTACCCAAGGCATGGAGTCAACTTGGAATACATAGTATGAAAAACCAGGACTCTAAAAGGCTTTAGTGGAAGACTGAACAAAAACAAAACAAAACAAATAATAAACATAACAACAACAATGACAAATGTTCTATTTAGGATAGTAAAGAAAATTACCTTTTACCTTGCATGGGTTGGGAGGGGGAAGTCCCCCCACAGTTTGATCCCACAAGCCAGCTTTCTTATGCGTTTGTGCCCTTAATTTCTGCTACCTTAGAGAGACTGGAAAAACCCGGGTTTCGGATTTAATTTAAAGAAAGTCACCCGTAAGCTGCAAAAGATTGCTATACTACAGTTCATGTTTTCTAACAATGATGCCATTAAGACACAAATAATAAACTAAAAAAAAACAAAACAAAAAAAAAAAACAGAAAAATCTCATATATTTGGGAATTAAAACAAAAGAATCAGAGGAAACAAGTACATAAATAAATTTTGTATCAAAAAGAATCACAGGAGGCTTTAGAAAAGTCTAACAACTGAACAGTTTATAAAAGGATCACATATTAGAACTTGTGAAATTCACTCAAGTAAAATTAGAAGGGACTTTATCTCCTTAAATATTTTTATTAGAAAAGAAAGACCAAAAATTAATGAACTCAGCAACCATCTCAAGACATTATGAAATGTATAGCAAAATATACCCAAGTAAAATAAAATTAAAGAAATAATTTCAAAACAAATTAATGAAACATGAAACAATCAAGCAAAAAGGGTTTGAAAAGAATAATAATATTGAAAAACTATTGGGGTTTTATTATGATAATTATTAGTACTATTTGCTAAGTATTCAGGGCCCTCTGTCTCTTGGGAACATGGTAGAATTGTACTTTGTGTTCTTTGTGGTTGAGAGGGAGGCGCGTTGACTCTCTCTAGCCATTGGACTGGGAATAGAAGCGGCACCTGTCACTTGCAGCTCAGAATATTTAACTGGTGGGATTCCCTGATGTTTCTTACTCTGAGGTTATGATGGGCAATGTTCCAGACGATGTCTCCTTTCTCAGCCTGAGTTTCTGAGTGGGCTCTAGCGACCAAGAGCCCCACTACTAACCCGGGTTAGAAATATTGTAGCCTGGGACGCCTGGGTGGCTCAGTTGGTTAAGCGGCTGCCTTCAGCTCAGGTCATGATCCCAGTGTCCTGGGATCGAGTCCTGCATCGGGCTCCTTGCTCAGCAGGGAGCCTGCTTCTCCCTCTGCCTCTGCCTGCCACTCTGTCTGCCTATGCTCGCTTGTTCTCTCTCCCTCTGTCTCTGACAAATAAATAAATAAAATCTTAAAAAAAAATTGTAGCCTGAATGGAAAAATAAAATGTGATGTTTAAAATTATTTAATATTTTTTTGTAGCAAACATGGAACATGCAACATAGGCATCCTGACGATGCACTTTAAGAATAGGGAAAGGGGGCGCCTGGGTGGCTCAGTGGGTTAAGCCTCTGCCTTCAGCTCAGGTCATGATCTCAGGGTCCTGGGATCGAGCCCCTCATCGGGCTCTCTGCTGGGAAGGGAGCCTGCTTCCTCCTCTCTCTCTGCCTGCCTCTCTGCCTACCTGTGATCTCTGTCTGTCAAATAAATAGATAAAATCTTAAAAAAAAAAAAAGAATAGGGAAAGAGAGAAGCAGAAGAGAGACAAAGTGGGGGAGGCGGTGTGGGGAATGGAGGAGTGGCGGGTGCAGAAATGAAGGAAGGAGGGACATTGAAATCATCAGAGGAGACAAAAGGAAATATGAGCAAATGATGAATAAATTAAAAATACTGTAAAACGAAATTACATACGACTTGACTGTAAATTTCAAATCTTATATAAAATGTCCAAATACCTATAAAATTGAACTTAGTAAACGGACTTAAAAAGAAATAGAAACCTTGATTAGTTCTATAACCATTAGCAAATTAGATAAGTAGTTAAAATTGTTCCCACAAAGTACATACGTATTCTGAATGGTTTTACTAACTAGTTCTACCAAATATTTATGGTGCAGCTAAAGCTGACGCAAACAGCCCCACAATCCTAGAGTATGGAAAAAGGAGGTCACTTTATCAGACTAGTATAAACCTGCTTCCAAAACAAGAGAGCAAAAATTAGATGTCGGTCACATTTATTACATTCATTAACATAGATATCCCTATCCTCACCCACTACACTTTTAGCCTCATTTTATATTCCTTTGTTTCACCTTCACTCTATTTTACCACCAGTGGCTTCTTAAAATTTCCTCAGATACTCTAGTCACACACCTGCCTCAGGACATTAGCATCTACTTTTTCTGTCTGAAACCCTTTTTCTTGGACAGCTTCTTTCTCTCCTGCAGGTCTTTTTATAAAATGTCGTCTTGGTTATTCCTTTCCTGAAAAAACTGAAATCATTATTCCCATATTCCCTATGCTTTCTTCCCTGTTTTGGTTTTTTCTCTCTGCGCTTTTTACGATCTCATATATATTATTACTTCTGCATCTTGCTTATTGTCTGTCTCCCGCTGCTAGAAGGAGAGCAGAGCTTTTTGTTGACTGACTGACTTCCACAGCTCTGGCAGTTAGCATACTGCCGGGCACCTGGTGAAGACTCAGGAACTATTTGTGGAATGAATTGATGCAAAAAGTATTGAACAAAATGTTAGCATGACGAGTTCAGCAATGTATGAAAAATACAGTATGACTCAGTTGGATTTTTCTCAGGAATGCTAGTTTAAATTAGAAAAACTTACTGAAATGGCAGATAAAAGGAAACAACAAAATTATTTCAACAGATGGGGAAAAGTGTGTTACCTCTTTAACCAATAAACCAGCAACAAACATCACACTTAATGGTAAAACATGGCAAGTCTTTTCTTTATCATGAGGAACAAGAAAAAGTGCCCTTTTCTCATTGTTTCTACTCTTCTCATTGCATTTTATCTGACAGAATAAGCCAATAGAAGGATAAATGCAAAGTACAAATAATGAAAGAAAGCTCAAAACTTTCACAGATGATCTGATTATCAACAAATTCAGAGTCATTCACAGAATCAAAATAATTCAGAAGACTATCAAAAGAGTTTGGCCAAATTTCTAGATACAAAATCAGTGTATAAATACCAATCAGAATCCCAATTAGTTAAATTGGGAATCAGACAAACTGTTTCTGAAATTTACATGGCAATGTAGAAGAGCCATGAATAGTGTGATACACATGAGGAAGATGAACACATGGGGCATTGCCTCCACCACAAGTGAGAACATATTGTAGGGCAGAGTGTGACACGGGCCCCGGGACAGACCAGGACACTGGAGGACCAAAATAGACAGCCCCTCAATTCACCCAGACCTCTCGGGGTACTTGGTGATGGCCAAGGTGTCGCTGTAGCTCAGTAGAGAAAGCACCAACTCATTGGCAAATGGTGCTAAGAAGTATTTACCAGTGAATAAATTGTCCGTCTCATTTGTCAGGCTCTTTTCCAGAATCCACCACTGTGTTGCTAGCCTCTCTTCTCAGTTGCTTATCTTCCAGGCTCTTTTTCCTTTACATTCTTTCCCCTTGACTTATCTTGGTGGACTTTGTGGAATGAGCGAAGGCAAAGGCTTGTGTTTACTTCACGATGTTTAAAGAGGAGTAAATTAATCATGTATCTCCTCTTTCTGAAAAATGTGGAGTATGTCAAGAACTTCTGTTTTTTTTTTAATTTGTGTGTAACCCCACTAAATATAAGATAAATGCTAATGTTTAGAGTGTATTGAAAAGAAAGTCTTGTAATTCCTTTGCTATTCTTTTCTTTTTTCTTTTTAAGATTTTATTTATTTATTTGATAGAGAGACAGTGAGAGAGAGCATGAGAGGGGAGAAGGTCAGAGGGAGAAGCAGACTGCCCGTAGAGCCGGGAGCCCGATGTGGGACTCGATCCCGGGATTCCGGGATCATGACTTGAGCTGAAGGCAGTTGCTTAACCAACTGAGCCACCCAGGCACCCAGCTATTTTTTTTTTTTAATATGAACGTAAAGGCATAGTGTTCATTCATTTGAGAAAATGTAACCAGGAACTAGTATGTATAAGACGTACTTCTCTGTGTATACCGGTAGTGTCTCCTAGATAGCATGTCAAGTTCCATGTTCAGTATTTGAACCAGCAGCTCTACCTGAGAATCGGTGGCCTATTCTCATCATATCTAGTCTTGAAAGTGTTTCATGTGTAAAGTAGTCTTTATTGTTTTTAATAGAGATTTTCTCAAGAAATGTATTTTCTCCAGTGCCAACACCACTTATGACGCTTTCGCTGATAATCATTAAATGGAGTGGTTTCTCATCTCGAGGTGCAGTAGAAACGTGGTGGGGGGGGGAGCAGCCGAATCCTCAGCCTTAAAGGATGATTGTTGGGAGCCTGTCCTGGGCCCCAGAGTGCGGTTGCCATGGTGATTCTGCTGCTCTGCCAAGGCTGTTTCTCACTGTGGGTGGAAAGAAGTTCCCCTGCCAGCAACTATGTGGGATTCTGGCAGCTGGAGAGAAGGCAGAAATGCTGCGCTGCTTCCCCAGATGGGAGTTCTGAGTCTTCTTTTAAATGTAATAGGCAGCTCAGGCCCTGTGGAGGATGGGGGATAGTTAGGAACTAGCCCATTACAAGTGCACAGTGTGCATGATAAGATTCTGCTAGTTTTTTATTTTGGGTGGAAGCTTTGCAGAGGATCAGGACTCCAACAGACAGGGTATAGCCTGACTTGGCAGTAAGGGAGGGTTAGAGAAATTTGTATTCGTCTATGGGGTTAATATAATTCTGAGGGATTTAAATGGCAGCATTTAAATAGGGAGTAAAAGAAATATTGCCATTTAATTTGGAGATCTTGAACTCATTCAGAAATGCCTGTTAACTGGGGTTGTCAGTTTGGGTTTCCGTAGTATTGAGATCTCGTGTTTTTCTAAAATAAAAGGCATTACTATAACTAATCTTTTCCACTGTGACACTGATAACCACCACCACCCTCCCTCCCCTGAGATATATGGGATCTAGGTAACCAGGCTTGCTTCCATGGGGGTCCTGGTAACGGTCCATCTAAACCACAATAGAGAAAATGTGACATAAGTAGAAGCTGACTCTGAATCAAAATTCAGATTAGCAGAATTAAGCAAAAGTCTTCAGTGGCGTTTTGGTGATCATCTATAGGCTTCCCACTTCCTTTGCCCCTGGGCCTCATTCTGATTTTATTTTTGCTTTGTTAGAAACTTTAATAAGACCCAGGAAAGGTAATTCCTATCTATGAATTTAATGTTTGGACGTTTTTCTTTATATTTAAACTTCTATTCTGAAGGCTTTTGTTGATTACATTAATCTGGTTTTGACACCTCAATGCCTGCAGGAGAAGTCCCACGTACCTATATCGAATTCTTCCAGAATAGTAGAGGAGAGAAATCACAAAGAATTAGATTTGAAATCATAGAGCTATTTGGGAGCACTTGCCAAAATAAGGGTCACTCCTGTTTGTGTTGGTACCAATTCTGTTTCTTATTCTTTATTTTTAAATAATCAATAAGGGGAATGTTTTACAACATGGAAAGACAAAGAATAGTTCAAAGATTTTTTTGTATCCTGTTAATCTCCACTCAAAACTGTGTTCAGTGATATTCAGGGACCGCACACTCTGGTCTCATCCATCTGCTAGCAAAATCTCTTCCTATCATATGAAGTGTCAAGCTGTTCTAACCTTTTCCACTTCCCCACATGTGTGTGTGTGTGTGTATGTCAGGGAAGGAATGTTCAGGAAATGATTTCCTGTACTAACAATTGGTATGGAAGTGAAGACATGTTCAGATGTCTTTTTTTGCTTCTGGGGCAGATGAGGTGAGCCATAATTCTTTCAAGAAGGTCGGTTCCAAGGGTGCCTGGGTGGCTCAGTGGGTTAAGCCTCTGCCTTTGGCTCAGATCATGATCTCATGGTCCTGGGAAGGAGCCCTGCATTGGGGTCTCTGCTCAACAGGGAGCCTGCTTCCCCTTGCCTCCCTGCCTGCCTCTCTGCCTACTTGTGATCTGTCTGTCAAATAAATAAATAAAATCTTTAAAAAAAAAAAAAGAAGAAGCCCAGTTCCAATGATCAGTATGAAAATTAGCAGACTGGACCACTCTCTAAATATAAAATTACTTCACACAAAAACTTTACAATGGTTGCATGCATTGTATGTTACTATAAACATATATGCATTCTAGATAAAGTGCACACAGATCTTCCTGTGACTTAAGTACGGTAAATAACAATCCATTTTCCAATTTCCTTTATTTGTTTCTGCAGAAAGGGAGAGCCAGTTAGGTAGAGAGCTTTTGAGAGGCTTTAGCATCACAAAAGGATATCTAATCAAGAATTTCCGAAGGGAGAGGAGTAGGAGGAAATCTCTGGAGTAGAATATATAGAGGGGAGATGGGAGTGGGGGGGAGACAGACACACACGAGGGATGGAGGGGAAACAGATCATCTGAGAAGTTGCTCTGAGCCTCACGGCCCCTTACTTGGGCTTCCTTTCTTCCCAGCAGCTGCTACAGAGTACCTCGTAAGTATGTCTTACTGCAAAACATACACACTTAAGCATTTCTAGTTAAGCTCCTGGAAGATACCTAGCAAATTCTGACAATTATTTTTAATATGAACAACCATGCTTTTCTGATGTCATAGACTAGAAAGCTGTCTTTCAAAAGACTAATGTGACAAAACTTTAGAAAGCAAAAGTGATTCCTGTAGTCAAAGTTTTTTTGAAAACCATACTACAACACAATCATTGTTAATCTTAATATAGTTAAAGGTGTGTCTAGTAGTGGTAGCCCGGACATTTATGGAGTGATTAGTCCATAGCACGCACTGTTTTATGGATTAGCTCACTGTGATGTAATGTAATTTAAATTACAATTTAATTGTAATTAAATTGTAATTTAATTTACAAATTAAATTTATAATTTAATTTATTATGTTTAATATATGTAATAAATTTATTAGATATAATAATAAATTTGTTACGTTATTAAATATAATAAATTTATTACACTAAATTTATGTTTAATAACATACATTGTCATATTATACAGTCGTAACATACAGTATGTCATAACATAGTGTCATATTAAAAGTTTTGGTTGTACAATAGAGTGATTAAACAGTTCTATACATTACTCAGTGTTCATCATGACAAATGCACTCTTTCTTCCCTACCACTTCTTCACCCATATCTACCCCCTCACGCATCCGGTAATCATCTGTTTTCTAGAGTAAAGAGTCTGTTTTAGTTTGTCTCTTTTTTTCCCTTTGTTCATTTGTTTTGTTTCTTAAATTCCACATATGAGTGAAATCATTGTATCTGTCTTCCTCTGACAGACTTATTTCACTTAGCATGATACTGTCCAGCTTCATCCATGTTGTTGCAAATGGCAAGATTTCATTCTTTTTATGGTTGAGTAATATTCCATTGTATACATATGCCACATCTTCTTTACCCATTTATCTATCAATGGGCACTTGGTTTTTTTTTCATAATTTGGTTATTGTAGATAATGCGCTATAAATGTTGAGGTGCATATATCTTTTTGAATTAGTGTTCTCATAATCTTTGGGTAAATACCCAGTAGTGTGATTACGTACTTAATGCTCACAAGAATTATTTGAGGGGAATTCTTACCGTCACCCTCTTACAAATGATGAAATGAAAAACGTGAATTTGCCAAAAACCACACAGTGATAGAACAAGGATTTTACCTGTCCTGGTCTCTCATTTTTCAGTATCCTTCTCATTTTTTTTCCAATTACTGCACTACAGCAAGAAGTAGATTTCATATTTGAGTCACTACAAAGGTAACATAAATTAATATCTGAACCCAAAAGCCTCTAAAATGACTTGCTTTATTAAGTTCAGTGTGCTTGGATATTGCCTAATCTGTTCTCTTTCCCTCCTAAAAACTGCTGAGCAAAGTTCACTAAATTGGGTTCACAACAAACAGGTTTTGAGCCACTATTTTTAAAACACAGCTAGAAGGAGATCCATAGAATAAATGTCATTGAAATAAAAACAGAAGCAGATGAAATTTGACAGCAATAAAGTCAAGATAGAATGCTGTGGGTGCACGGGGTGAAGATTATTACGGGAAGTCTGGGTCAGGACGGAAGGGCTTCTTTTGGTTTGTGGGTAGAAGAAGAAGACTTCAAGGGAATTAAATATCCTCTTCTCTGTGGACAGTGGGTTTATAATTAAGGAGCTTGATTTTTCTACCCTCCAGGGTAGGCTGGTTGCGCGTGTTGACCTGATACCACCTACAAATGCAAATATGCTTTCCTATAAGACTCACATTTTTCTAAGAATTAATTAGATAAACAATATTCATTCCTAACTCTTTTCCATTGGTCTTCTGCAGGGTGTTTTGAGTGCTGTATTAAATGCCTGGGAGGCATTCCTTATGCCTCCCTGATCGCCACCATCCTGCTTTACGCTGGGGTTGCCCTATTCTGTGGCTGCGGCCATGAAGCACTCTCTGGAACGGTCAACATCCTGCAAACCTACTTCGAGATGGCAAGAACCGCTGGAGACACACTCGACGTCTTTACCATGTAAGTCCCTCTAGCATCGCTTCTCGTGTTGAGAGTATGTTCACGTTACTGTGTGTCGAATAAATAGGGAGGCAGTGTTTTAGATGAAGAAACAAATACCCTGTGGTTATATACACGCGTCAAGAGAACATTGACCTTTACCATGAATCCAGGACACAGAGCAGAAGATCAGGAGCCAGCTGAATCTAGACTTAATTTATATTTTAATTTGACTGTCAAGTTTTATCAGAACTTTAGTTACCATTAGTGGAATGCTTGCATTCTGTCTGGTCTTTCAATCTGAGGAGAGGCTGTTCTAGTAGAACAGAGCAGAGAATAGAGATCAGGGCCATGTATAAATGTAGACTCTGCTGCCAATTCTAGAAAAATCACCAAAACTCTGTGGGTGCCCTCACCTTTTTAAAAATGTTAATTCAACATTGGGTATAGTTTCATCTTTCTGTCCCTGCCTCCCAGAAGTCATGTGAACTTCCTAAGAGGTCTGGGTGAATGGTTCTTATTGGACTTCTGTTAACAACAAATCATCAGTAATATTGAGCAGCTTTCTGGAAACCTAATTTATGCTTAAAAGGTATATTTCACTCATAAAATGCAAACTCCTGGGATCGCTAAACTTTAATATTTTTTAAAAAGTAACTCAAACATAGTCTGGAAGTAAGAGTTTTCTGCTCAAGTTTCAGTCCCTTATTGCTTAAGATCACAGAGAACTAATGTTTAGGATTGAATTTAGCCCCAAATAAAGTCCCCATTCAGATCATTTATTCAGTGATGCAATGCCCACAGAAAGAAAATAACTCATTTGTACACTGTATTTGATAATCCCAGCCAGTAGTCGACTTTCCATTTCATTTGCCACCATAGCATTTATGGCCCCTACAACCTCTTGCATTTATTTCATGCTTCTTGATACTGTGCAATTTTGTAATATTTTTCATGTTGCTCTATTTTGTCATTCTAAGTAAATTCAGTGACCTTCTTAATTTATATAGACTTTTCCTGGAATATGATGGGTTTAGAGTTAACAAATCTCAGTAGTTAATATGGCTGGTGAGAGTGACTCTGCCCTTTGCTCTCACAACTCCAGGTCAAGGACATGTGTTATTTGCCCAGGGTCAGTTCCCACTGAGGTGGTGTAGTTACAACCCAAGACGCTAATCTAAGACAACACTTGTTCAACCTGCACAACTTTCTAGATAGAAGATAACTTTTCTCCAATTCCAATACGAGAAAATACATCATATTGCTAAATTTTTAAATAACCCATCCCCTACAGACAGATAATCTTGAATAAAATGTTGCTCACAGATTATATTTATTACTTTATTAAAGTTGCTTATTTCTTTTTTTTAAAGGGGATTTTTTTATTGTTACAGTGAGAGAGGGAACACAAGCAGGGGGAGTGGGAGAGGAAGAAGCAGGCTTCCCGCTGAGCAGGGAGCCTGATGTGGGGCTAGATCCCAGGACCCTGGGATCATGACCTGAGCCAAAGGCAGACGCTTAATGCCTGAGCCACCCAGGCACCCCTAAAGTTGCTAATTTCTATGTAAAGAAAAGAGAAACATGGTATACATTTCTATTATGTAATAGAGCAAGAATTTCCTACTTTGCATAGTGGAGGGCCTATACCCTTGGACAGAGTGCATGGTAAAATTTTGTGGAAAAGGAAGTATTTATGTTTATCTAGAATACATTGGCACTTAAAATTTGGGAAAGATTGGCCATGAAGTAAGAAATATGGCAAAGCAGGTGTGTGAGACTGAGAACCTCTCCCGACATCGTTATTAAGAGGAGAAAGGAGTTGATGACCCACTCAGTTAAGAACAGATTATTCAGGGGCACCTGGGTGACTCAGTCATTAAGCATCTGCCTTCAGCTCAGGTCACGATCCCAGGGTTCTGGGATCGAGCCCTGCATCGGGATCCCTGCTTGGCAGGAAGCCTCCTTCTCCCTGTCCCACTCCCCCTGCTTAAATTCCCTCTCTCTCTCTCTCTCAAATAAACAAATAAAATCTTAAAAAAAAAAAAAGAACTGAGATTATTTCAAAACAGTCCCTTACTCTGAAGTACCAATTTAGAGTTTCATCAATGTCAGTGACTAATGGTAATGAGTTAATGGCAAATTTTAAAAACTATAACCTAAAAATGACAAAAGAATTATATCAGTTTCTTTGGATTTCCCAATGTAATTTTATTTTAGAGATTACTTTGAAAAATTACCATCATTCATTAAATCAAATACCTTAAACCCTTAGCAGACAGTTCGTCAATTTCCATTACATTAGCTCTATGGCATGGATTGATCCTTGGAAGTTTGTAGGTGATAGTCGTCATTTGGAATATGATCGAACGATCTGAAAATGCTTTGAATTATTGCAGGTTAGTTTGCAGAGATCCCTAAGAAAATGATTGCAAGGATATATTTTAATGTGATAAAACTGACATTTTCTTTTTAGTTTTAGCTCAGCCTACACTGGACAAAATATGTTTTCACTGTGCATTATTTTAAGCTACCACAGATGTCCTTAAAATCTACAGATTCTCTATATTTAGGCTATATCCAAATTGCTAACTTTAGATATAGAATAGAAGTTTGTAAGAAATCATGAGTCTAATAAATGACATGAGATGATTATACACATCTATTAGAAACCAGTTGTCAAGATACTTATTTGACATTTAGACAGCAGACTTTAATATATCACAGAATTCTACTAAAGTTCTGAAGGAGTAGTGTGTGGGGGAGTTCAGAAGAGAAATCAGAGATCATATGCTTAATTCGGTACTTTTACTTCTGCTCTGTCCCATTGGAAGTTAACTGTGAGATTAATAATGCATTTTTGGAATGGGAAGAATAGCATTTTGATTGGAAGAAAAGCAAGAGCTCAAATTATTTTTATATTTCAAATAACTAAAATTCTTAAACAAGGCCTTGTGAAGCTACCAAAGGAATTCATACTCTTTCCTTATCAGCAAACGGTTCATGAAAACAGAGGGAAGATATGCACCATAAACTACTAGGTACCACTGGTGCCAACTGACTATATTCAAAGATTCACATACAGGTTTAGAGCAAGTAGAGATTATCCTATGGGATGCTGCCTTACAGGGATATCAGGGGACTAGGTAAGGAGAAGGGGAAACAGAGGGCACAAAATAAGGAAATACAGAATAGTGGTGGCTGAGAGAGGGATTTGCAGATAATACAACTTGCTTGGAAACGAGCTAAGGTAAGTTTGGAAAAGAGTGTGTAAGAGAATGGGAAGAAAGCACTCATTGGCCAATTTTAGTCATTTATAATCTGTTTTTTCCTCTATAGTTCACAGCTTGGTTCAACCAAATTAGGCACTCCTGTCTCATTTTCTTATAAAGGAAAAGAAGCCTGTTTACTGGATATGTGAACTAAAAGATAAAACCAATTGCCCAAACCTCTACTTTTCCTCCTGTGGTTGTCAGAATCTGAGGATTCCTTCGTTCTTTATCTCAGCTTCTCTATCTTGTCTCTTTCCTATCTTCTTTCCCTTAAACACATACGCGTATCTCAACATGGTCCACATCTCCTTGTCTACAGGAAGAAACATGAATTCGGGCACAGTGAACGATGACGATTTCATTTCACTAAGCATCTGTCTGTATGTAAAACTGACTCCTCATAAATAAACTGTGTATAAGAAATAGTATTATAAATACATGTAGGAATACTCTCCATTCTCATGCAACCTGTGTTTTGGGCATAAAATTCTCAATACCTGTAGCCTTCACCAAAGGAACGTGATCCAAGTGATGTCATCCATCAAACCATTGTGTCATATTCCATTTGAGAAGTGGACATCCCCATAGAGACTAGAGGGAATTTCTCAAAGATTTTTGTGATCCACTGATACACTTTTTAGTATCACTCTGTCCCTCCTCATTAACTTGGTTTCCGAAAAACTCTTCATCCCTTTCAAGTCCATGGTCTTTTGTTGGCTCCAAAGTGTTACAACAATGAGACCATGGTCCAGCCCACTGCTTCCCTTAGAGGATAGTCTTACACTCCGACTACAATTTTTTCTAGATTGACACCTCCTTTCAGGCCCACTCCACTCTGGCGAGAGTTCCCTGCCCCACCATTATCTGCTGTATGATGAGGAGATCGTTTTCTGATCTGTGACTCAGCCTTTCTTACCTGAGAGCCCCTTGGCAAGGCATTATTATGTGATCCGTCAGTGTCTTTTGGCTGAGTGAACAAGAAGCAGGGGATGCATTTTACCTCTGCAGAGCAGACTCATAGAGGACAATGAAATATGGAAACTGGTTAGAAAATTAGATCTCAAACGATCCAAACCACTAATTTTGCAAAGTGACTTGGCTTCTTGAGTAACTGTCTGGAAGACTGAGCAAGAGACAGTCTTATTCACAAATACTCCCCCCCCCTGTAAATTTATTAGACAGGGATTGTGTTTGGGTTTGACAAGTTATAGTGAGGGTCTAGGATCTGGTACCCTTGATTTCTAGAGTGAATATATTTTATGTTCAAGGTTTAATACTGTTAATTGAACTTAATGCATCAAGAACTGAGGTTACTAGATAATGAAATCTTTGGCATTGAATGCACACATAAAAATTTATCTCTGTTTGCCTAAAGCAAAAGCAGGCAGTAAGCACAGATAAAATAGACAAACTGGTTTTGCTCTCAACTTCCCTTATGTAAATCTCTAAATCTGCTTGGATACCCTCCCCAGTGTCCATCACCAGCCATCCTATCCCTATCTCCCCTACTCCCAGCAACCCTCAGTTTGTTTCCTGAGATTAAGGGTCTCTCTTATCATTTGTCTCCCTCCCTGGTTTCATCTTGTTTCATTTTTATAGGGAAATAGTTTTTGACTCAGTGTAAAGAACTTTCCAAAAGTCAAGAGTTTTCTGAAGAGTACTTGGTGTGCCTTGGAATGTACTGATTTGCCTGAGAATGAAGGTATTCAGACAAGGCAGGTAATGAACTTCCAGTTCTGAGATGCTTACAACCTCTAATTCTCTTGCTAAACCTTAGTCTTTATTCAAGAGCAATTACCTTAGTGTTTTTTCCTGCTTTGCAGATTGGGTTATTGTGAATAGCAAGTATGGAAACATAGTTAAAGCTTACTGTATTTATTATATTTCTATGTTTTTGTTTTCAAATATGCAGATGTCATTTTTCAGGCTAATCTTTTGTCTAATTTGATTTTAATGAATTCACTTATTCAGCAAAAAATAGTGGGTCATGTTATGTGCCAGTTACTATGCTAATCCTTAGGGATTGAGTAGAACAAGACAGATTGATTTTCCTCAAACCCTGACATGGGAAAGATATGTTAGTAAAGTGCTGTCTACATCAGGCTAAACAGATAGGAATCCAAGAATGCTAGATTCAGTAGTTGAGCTGATCTCCAGGATGCATCAGGTTGAGAAGTAGAGGGAATGGAGAAGCTACAATAATTAATACTGTAGGGCACAGGAATAAAATAAATATATATATATATATATATATATATATATATATATATATATATATATATATCAAATGGACCAGAATAGAGGGAGTAAGAAGAGAATTCAGTGTATATAAGTAGTTATAAGTACATTTAAAATTATGTCTCTATTTACATTTTTGCCAAAGACTTTCAGATAAATTTAAAATTTAAGAATAAACTAATTCGTAGAAGCTAGAAGAAAAATATATTGGGTTTCTTATATCATGGGGCAAGAAATAACTAAGAAATATCAGATACCACAAAGGAAAGTATATACGGATTTGATATAATGTAAATTAAATTTTACTCATTGAAGTATTACTTAAAAAAAAACCCAAAAGATACAGAGAACTGAGAAACATATTTACTACTTACATGACAAGAGGTCCTAATTTTAATAAAGGCAGAGTTAATTCAACAACAAAAGTATACATTTTGCCATGGGATATGTCAAAATATAAAACATTTCATTGAAGAATACAAATGGTTAATAGCTTGTATTAGTAGCCATACTAATACAACTACTACTAATTATTAAATGCTAAGTATTAAATACTACTAATTATTAAATACTAAATATTAAATACTAATACAACTAATACTAGTAGTCGTAGTTCATCCACACTACTGAAAAAAGAAAATTAATTGAAAGGATGCTGTTGTCTTTACTGTCAAATTATCTGAAAAATTAAATGATAATACCTGGTATCAGGAAACAGAGAATAAGCCCCCTAACTTGTTCTCAATGCATTTTTTTGTGGGGGTTTTTTTCTTTTTTTTTTTGGTTCAGACTTTCTAGATACCACATTGACAATACATTCCTTACAGAGATTTACCTGAAATGATCATTTTTACCATGCTCTTTGTAAGGGTAGTGCATTAGCTTCCTATTGCTGCTGTAACAAATTAAAACAAATTTAATGGATTAAAAAGGCACAAATTTATTCTTTTTTTTTTAATAGATCTGGATATCTGAAGTCTGAAATGGCTCTTACTGGGTTTATTGAAAAAGTCTGAAATCAAGGTATTGGCAGGTTGTGTCCCATCTGGAGGCTCCAGGGGAGATTCTGTATTTTTACTTCTTCCAGCATCTAGAGGCCACCTGCATACCTTGGCTCATGGTTGCCCTTCCATTTTCGAAGCCAGCTCTATAACATCCTCAGTTCTCTCTCTCTGAATCTGACTTTTTGACTCTTCTGCATCTTCCTTTCATTTATTAGGACTTGCCATTATATTGTATAATATATATTGTATTGTATCCTGTTAAGACAGGATAACCTCCAAATCTCAAATTATTAATTTAACCACATTTTCCAAGTCTCATTGACAAAGATAGCATATTCACAGTTCTGGAGATTAGATACAAACATCTTTGTGGGGAAGGGGCCTTTATCCTTCCTACCATTGAATAAAAGTAGTAGAGAATTCGTAAAATATATTGCGATGCCTTCAAAGGATAGAATGTGCCATAATCTTAAGAAAATATGTTGATAAAATCACATAACATTTAAAATACTCATAGTATCTTGACCAAAAATGAAGTTTATAAAACAGCATATAGAAATCATAACTGCTGGAATTAATTATAATTCATATTAATATTAATATATAGTATTATATATAATTACATGGGAAAAAACTGGGAGGATAAGCAGTGAATAATCTGATTTTCTAGTTTTATTTTTTTCTACAATGGACATATATTGATTTTAAATCAGTAAAACAGTTGTTATAGAAACACTGTCAAATTTTAAGGTTCACATCCAGGGTCCACCTCGGTGGCTCAATCGATTAAGCATCTGTGTTTGGCTCAGGTCATGATCTCAGGGTCCTGGGATTGAGCCCCTCATCAGGCTCCCTGCTTGGGGGGAGGATCCTGCTTCTCCCTCTCCCTCTGCTACTCCCCTTGCTTGTGCTTTCTCTCTGTCACATAAATAAATAATATAAAAAAATAAAAAATAAAAAAATAAAGTTCGCATTAAGAAAGTACATTAAGTACTTTGGGTGTATGGACAGTTGTACCATCAATAACATAAAGTGTGTTAAGGGGAAAAGTAATTTTAGAGTATTTATTTGCAATTGTGGTTAAGTTGTTATCAGCTTAAAATATATTAAGTATGAGATGTTTTATGTAAGACCCATCATAACCTCAAAGAAAATATTTTTAGAAGGTATACAAAAGGAGATAAGAAAAGAATAAAAACATGCCAAAAAAATCAAAATAGAAAGAAGGACAAGAGGTAGAGACAAAAAAAAAGCTACATAACAGATAGAAGACAATTCAAAATGGCAATAATAAGCCCTTTCCTACCAATGATGACTTTAAAGATAAATGGATTAAACTTCTCAGTCAAAAGACATAGAGTGACTGAATAAATAATAAATAAGATCAAAACATATGTGGTCTACAACATAATTGCTTTAGGTTTACAGACACACATAGGCTAAAAGTAAAGCATGAAAAAAGATATTCCGTGCAAATGATAACTGAGAGAAGGGAGGGATGCCCATACTTCTATCAGTCAAAACAGACTTTAAGTCAGAACCTGTCAAAAGAAACAAAGAAAAACATTATATAATGATAAGTGGGTCAGTTCCCCAACAATATATATGCATGCAACATCAGAGCACCCAAATATATGAAGCAAATACTGACAGACCTGAAGGGAGAAATAGACAGCATCCCAGTAACAATAGGGTATTCAGTATTCTACTTTCTGTACTGGACAGAACAACAAGACAGAAGATGGATAAAGAAACAGAAGAATTGAACAACACTGTAGAACAAATGGGTCTAACAGACTTATCTAGAACATTCTATCCAACAGTGGCAAAATACACATTCTTCTTGAGTGCTCGTGGAACATCATCCAGGATTGATCCCATGTTACGTCACAAAACAAGTTTTAGCAAATTTAAGAGACCTGTATCCATATTGATATCACCTCATTAACAATAGAATCAAGAATAAAATACTTAGGAATAAACTTAACCTACGTGATGAAATAATTTAAAGAAGCCACAAACAAATGTAATGACATCTCATCTTCATAGATTGGAAGATATAATATTGTTAAATTGACCATACTACCCAAAGTGATCCACAGATTAAGTGCAATCCCTATCAAAATCCAAATAGAATTTGTTACAGAAATAGATAGGGTAATCCTAAAATTCAGAGTCACAAAGGACCCTAAATAACCAGAACGATCTTGAGAAAGATGAATAAAGCTGGAAGGAGCTTACAAGGAGCTTTATTCCAGCTTATAATAAAGCTGGAATAAAGCTTACAAGGAGACAGTAATCAAAACAGGGTGGTAGTGGGGCGCCTGGCTGGCTCCGTCGATTAAGTGACTGCCTTTCGTTTAGGGCATGATCGCAGAGTCCTAGAATCGAGTCCCTTGTCGGACTCCCTGCTCTGAGAGGAGCCTGCTTCTCCCTGTCCCTCTGCCTACTGCTCCCCCTGCTTGTGCATACGTGCTCTTTGTCTTTCAAATAAATAAATAAAATCTCAAAAAAAAAAAAAAAGAGGGGCACCTGGGTGGCTCAGTGGGTTAAAGCCTCTGCCTTCGGCTCAGGTCATGATCCCAGGGTCCTGGGATCGAGCCCTGCATCAGGCTCTCTGCTCTGCAGGGAGCCTGCCTCCCCCTGTCTCTGTGCCTGCCTCTCTGACTACTTGTGATTTCTGTCTGTGAAATAAATAAATAAATAAATAAAATCTTAAAAAAAAATACTACAGTAGTGATATAAGAGACATACGGACTAATGGAACGGAGTACAGAGCGCAGAAGGGAAACCTTGTACAGGCAAAATGATTCAAACAAGGGTGCCAGCACGCAATGGGGAAGGGTAATCTCTTCGATAAAGAGTGCGGGGAAAACTGGATTTTCACTCGCACAACAATGATACTGGGCCTTTGTCTTAGACTGTAGACAAAAATCAGTTCAAAGTGGTTGAAAGAACTAAATGTAAGGCCTTAAATTATAAAACTCCTAAAAGAAAATGGGGAGGGGGGTACTTCATAATATTGGCATTGGCAATGATTTCTTGGATATGGCACCAAAGCACAAGCAACTAAAGCAAGAATAGGCAAATGAGACTATAACTTAAAAGCTTCTGTCCAGCAAAGGAAATACTTAATAGGGTGAAAAGGCAAATTTACAAGCCATATATCCAATAAGGGGTTAATAGCAAACTATATAGGAACCCCTACAACTCAATAACCTGACCTAAAATGGACAAAGGACTTCAATACACATTTCTCCAAAGAAGACATACAAATGGCCAGCGGGTATATGAAAAGATGCTCAACATTACTGGTCATCCAGGAAATGCCAATCAAAACCACAATGAGCTATCACCTCACAACAGACAGGACGGCCATTATGTAAAAAACTAACAAAACAAAGAATGATCCAGCAATCCCACGTCCGGTTACTTATCCAAACGACTTGAAATCAAGATTTCAGAGAGATTTGCATTCCCATGTCGGCTGCAGCATGGTTTGCAATCGCCCACATGTGGATACTATCTAAATGTCCATCCACAGATGAATGGGTAAAGAAGAGGA
Organism: Mellivora capensis; assembly: GCA_004024625.1. Lineage (NCBI taxonomy): Eukaryota > Metazoa > Chordata > Mammalia > Carnivora > Mustelidae > Mellivora > Mellivora capensis. The sequence continues at coordinate 12,286 of PISX010009902.1, read as the reverse complement.
GGTTTATACACAGAATGGAACATCACTAAGCTGTAAAAGAGAAAAAAATTCCTTTATGTGCTCCAGCATGGATGAACTTGGAGGACATTATGCTGAATGATAAGTCCACCACAGAAGGAAAAACATGGCATGATTCCACTCACGTGAGGTACCTAAAGTAGTCACACTCATAGAAACAGAAAGTAGGTTGGTGTTGGCCAAGGGCTGGAGAGAAGAAGAACGGGAGGCTGCTGTGCACGGGGTTTAGACTTTCGGTTACACAAGACGAACAGGTTCTGAGCAGCTGCTGTGCGACACCATGCTGATGGCTAATACTGTGTTGTACGCTTAACTGGAGAGGGTAGACCTCGTGTTATGTGTTTTTTGCCTCAATAACAACTAAGAAAACATGGATATTCTTCATCACAACTCTGAAGATTCCAAAACAGCTTCAAGTAGTCTCCAAAAGTTCTGATTTTTTTTAAAGATTTTATTCATTTATTTGTCAGAGAGAGAGAGGGGGAGAATGAGCGAGCACAGGCAGACAGAGTGGCAGGCAGAGGCAGGGAGAGAAGCAGGCTCCCTGCCAAGCAAGGAGCCCGATGCGGGACTCGATCCCAGGACGCTGGGATCATGACCTGAGCCGAAGGCAGCCGCTTAACCAACTGAGCCACCCAGGCGTCCCAAAAGTTCTGGTTTTTTTTTAACTGAAGTTGGATAGGATACGCATATCTGTCTAACTCTGAGCTGGGAAACCACTCACCTCCCACTCTGTAATACACTGGTTTAGGTGTTTAGGAAGAAGCAGCCATTTCCCGACTCTGAGAAGAGGTGTCCTGCGCGCTAGCAGCTTGTCTACATTACTGTCAAACTGCCACATTCTAATAGTCTGTAACACACCCGCCCATTAGACAATATCCACATCAGTGTAAAGAGTCCTTACAGATGAGAAATACGAAAGAAGTAAAGAAATAAAGTGACTGTATGTGTTTCTTGGGTCTGCCATGACAAGCTCGATGGCTTTAAACTACACAACGTTATTCTCTCACGGCTGGGGAGACCGGAATCGTAAAGCCAAGGCTGAGCAGAGCTGTGCTCCCTCCTGAGGGACGATGCTGCTCCTTGCCTCTCCCAGGCCCGCTGGTTGCAGGCGTTCGTTGATTTGAGGCCCCGTTGCTCAGATGTCTGCCTCCGTCTTCGCTGTACCTCCTCCTTTTCCCAGTGTCTCTCTCATATAACTCCCTCAATAGCTCCCTCTGCCCCTCTCTCATAGACACCTGTGACTGGGAAGCCTGGGGTGACTCAGTCGTTAAGCCTCTGCCTTCAGCTCAGGTCCTGATCCCAGGGTCCTGGGATCGGGCCCCGCATCGGGCTCCCTGCTCAGCAGGAACCCTGCTTCTCCCTCTCCCACTCCCCCTCTCTCCCTGCTTGTGTTCCCTCTCTCGCTGTGTCTCTCTCTGTCAAATAAATAAGTAAAATCTTAAAAAAAAAAAAAAAAGATACCTCTGACTGCCTTTAGGGCCCACCTGAGTATTCCAGGATAAGCTTCTCCTCCCAAGGTCTTTAACTTCTCACCATGCACACCAGAGAAGGTAAAATTCATTCTTTGCCATATGAAGTAATATTCAGAGGCTTCAAGGATTAAGAAGTGAATATATTTGGAGGGAAGCACTTTTTACTTTTTTTTAAGATTTTATTTATTTATTTGACAGAGAGAGATCACAAGTAGGCAGAGAGGCAGGCAGAGAAGGGGGGGAAGCAGGCTCCCTGCCGAGCTGAGACCCTTGATGCGGGGCTCGATCCCAGGACCCTGAGATCAAGAGCGATTCAACTCTTCCTTACAAAACCCAGTGCTTACCACGATGTGTACTCTTAATCCCTCCAAAGGTGGACTTTTTTTGATAAATGATGTTAGGACAACTGGATGACCTTTTCTTTATTTTTTTTTTACTTTTTATTGCTTTTACTTTTGAACTTTTTATCTTTGCAAGTAATATATGAATACCTTGAGTTTTATCCAAGTGAATCCCTGACATCATATCATGTCACCCCAAAATATCCCAATATATGTCTCCAGAAGAGGACTTTTAGGAATTAGTATACAAATAATGCAGTTACAACACTGGACAAAATTGACAACACCATTTCACTCTGTGATATCTTAATTAATATGAACCTATAAAATACGGCTGCTGCTAACCTCCCCATTCCCCGGAGAGGCATCCACGTCTGAGGGTTTTTCAGTATTATAGCCATTTTGAAAAAGATAAAGTTAGATCCAGTTCTTGTGCTACCCAAAGAATAAACAGCAACTTGATCAGAAGTCTACGTGTAATAAAATGCTAGGATATATGTGCTAGAAGAAAATATAGTTCCAGTATAACCTGGGTATAAATAAAGGCTTACAACTATGACTGAAGTCCCAGTGTACCCAAAGAGAAGACAGGTAGCTCTGACAACATTGAAGGTTTTTTTGTTGTTGTATTTTTTTTTTTTTTTTTAAGATTTTATTCGTTTATTTGACAGAGATCACAAGTAGGCAGAGAGACAGGCAGAGAGAGAGAGGAGGAAGCAGGCTCCCTGATGAGCAGAGAGCCCGACATGGGGCTCGATCCCAGGACCCTGGGATCATGACCTGAGCCGAAGGCAGAGGCTTTAACCCACTGAGCCACCCAGGTGCCCCTGAAGTTTTTGTTTTTTAAGTGACATAGCAAAATGCCACAGGCAAAGTCAAAAGACAGATGGCAAACTGGGAGAAAATATTAGCAGCGTGTGTTATAGATAAAAGCCAAATATCCCTAATATGCAAATCTTATAGATAAGAGGGCACAAATCTTATAGATAAGTGGGCAAAAGACATGACAATTCACAAAAAGATGAATGTTGTCTATGTTCCATTTCACTCTTACTAAGATAAATACAGCAAAACTACCATACCAGTTATTACCCATCAGTTCTCAATAATTCCAAAGCTTGACAATATAGTCTTTTGTTGAAACTCTGGAGAAGAAGCCTCATACATTGCCGTTTGGGATGCAGAAACGGTACAACCCTTACAGAGAGGAATTTGGCAGTTTCTGACAAAGCCACATGCCTTCAGTTTTCAACTCTTCAGTCCTTCTACCCTAAGTATACACTCTCAGTTATTTTAATGCATTTGTGCAATATTATTCATTGCAGTGTTATTTGTAATTGCAAAATATTGATAACTACATATGCACGCATAGAATATGGGGTAAATAAATACATATATACACGAGGCTACCATGCAGCTGTTGAAAAGAATGAGGAAGGTCTCTGTGAACTGATACGGAGTGATTTTAAGGATATTATTGAATGATAAAAGCTAAGTGCAAAAGAGCATTTGTATATGCTACCTTCCATATAAAAGCAAAAGGAGAACAAATATGTACACACACATACACACATGCTTGACTTCACATAAAAAACACACACAGGAAGGATAGCAAGGGAACAGTGAGCAAAGAACAAGGTGGAAGGGGTAGGGGAGGTCATGACCCTTCTCTGGGGTATCTTTTTATACAGATTTGACTCTTGGAAGCATGTTAATGATATCTTATATGTTCAAAGGTGAGATTAAGTCAATGTGGATGGAATGGAGAATCTAAATGTGAAACAAATAGATCCCACTGCATTTCACTGAATCCCATAAGCACAATGAAGGGAGGAAAGAAGAATGAATTAATCCAAGTAATTTGGAGACTCAGTAGTTGACTACATACTTTTAGTTTTGAGTGAAGGGGTAGGGGGTTGCAAACATCCTAAATTCTTTTTTAGTAGGTTTGATTTTTGTAATACTTTGGATGAAATAATTGGTGTACATTTATTATGAATCGAACCAAAGAATGTGTTATTCTCCGGAATTAGAATTTTCACTAAGGAAGAAGGTCATACAAATACACAGTGGGGGAAGGCAACAAAAAAACCCTGTGGGAATCAGTTGGATTTGGAAATATCACTATGAACTTGAGATTTCTAAAATTTGTGTGTGTCCGATATGCAGATATATATGCATATATACATAGATTTATGAATGCACGTGTTTATGTCACTGTATATATGAATGTGTGTGTGTATAAATGAATGTGTTTCCTTTTTTTTAAGATTTTATTTATTTATTTGACAGAGAGAGAGATCATAAGTAGGCAGAGAAGCAGGCAGAGAGAGAGGGGGAAGCAGGCTCCTTGCTGAGCAGAGAGCCCAATGCGGGGCTCGATCCCGGGACCCTGGGATCATGGTCTGAGCTGAAGGCAGAGGCTTTAACCCACTGAGCCACCCAGGCACCCCTAAATGTATGTATTTCCTATCTTGGAATGCTGAAAAGACTGAGAGGCAAAGATACTACAGCAGCAAAGAGTATCCCTGTCTTGGTCTCCAATACTACCACTCATTAAAAGAACCCAGGCTTCAGGTGTCCATCGACAGATGAATAGACAAAGAAAATTTGGCACATTTATACAATGGAATATTATGCAGCCATCAAAAATGAAATCTTGTCATTTGCAGCAACTTGGATAGAATTAAAGGGTATTATGCCAAGCAACATAAGTCAATCAGAGAAAGATAATTATCATATGATCTCACCATATGTGAAATTTAAGAAACAAAACAGAGAATCAGAGGGGAAGGGCGGGGAAAAAATGAAGCAAAATGAAACCAGAGAGGGAAACAAACCATAAGAGACTTTTAATCATAGCAAACAAACTGAGGGTTGCTAGAGGGGAGGGGGTGTGGGGGATAGGGTGGCTGGGGGATGGACACTGTGGAGGGTTATGTGTTATAATGAGCACTGGGTATTATATAAGACTGATGAATCACAGACCTGTACCCCTGAAACAAATAATGCTTTATATGTTAATTAATTGAATTTGAATTAAAAAATAAATATATACACATTATAAAAAGGAACCAAGGCTTGGCAAAGAGATGCCTAATTTGAGGGTCGAGGGAGGTATGTACAAAGGAAGGCTCGGTCCTCTTGCTCTATGAGAAAGTAAGGAATACGTTTCAAAAAATGATGGGCACATATACCAAGGACATGGGAGCAGCTTTGGAGATGCCCACTGGCCAAGGCTAGAACAATTTGAGCACCAAAATAATTAAGTAGAATAGTGGCTTATACACTTTCAGAGAAAAAAGCAGACCTCTTTAGTCCATATCATGAATAAATAGACAAATAAACAAAAAAATAATAAAAAGGGGGAAAGGGAGGGCTCTTGCTTACGTCAGAATAAGTAGTGCCAACTGGTAAACGTGAATGAGTCCTACATTTAGATAATGAGCCTTTTGTTAAGGCAGTATGAAGATTGGATTAGTCAAGACCCATCAAGGACAGCTCACACTGGCAGGAAGTTTTAATGAAGAACAGGATGTTTGCTTGGTCTGTAAGTGTCTCTTCACAGATCACTTGTTAGTTACAAGGGAAACAATAGCTCTTGCACAGTACAGAAATTAGACGTCATCTTGGCGAGATGATCCAAATCAGCATTACCACTGAGGGGCAGATGCACAGAAAATTACCTTTATTATATTCTAGCCATGAATGAGTCATCTGAATCTAATCATGAGGAAACATCAGACAAACTCAAAATGAAGAACATTCTATCTAATAAGGAGAGAGCAGGATTATACTCCTCCACAGGGTCAATTTCACAAAGACGAAGAAGCTGTGGATGTGTTCCTGATTAAGAGAAAGTAAAGACAGGTGGCCAGTAAAGGCAGTACTTACCCCAGACTGGATCCCACATTGGGAGACAAGATGCCATAAAGTTCATCACTGGGTCGACCCAGTTGGTAAAACTGGACTGCAATAATAGATTTGACACAAGTACTATATCAATGTTAGATTCCCTGAAGTCAAAAACTATACTGTGGAGAATTTCTTTATGTTCAGATGTAATTCTCCAGAGACAGGGAGAAACACAAGAAAACAATAAAGTAAATGAGGTAAAACATTATAAAATAGATAAAGGATGTATGGTTTTTTCGTCATACTGTTTATTTTCTGCGACTTCTTTATAGAAAGAAATTACTTTTAAACAAAAATTTAAATATATTTGAAAACATGTCATGTTAACCTAAAAGTTTTATGGAGAAGCCCATTGAACCAAATTCTTCAACTTCCACCTGTAAGTTGAAATCCTTAGATTCTTTCACATGCCTGATAAGCTTACATGTTCACATCATCCACCTCATTGCCCTCAACAAGTAAAGTTGTGCAATATTTGGATTTTCAGATGGTGAGAATCAGTCACTAAACAATTGCTCCGGTACAGTGAATGTTAACAGCCTCTTCTTATTCTTTTTATATGCAGCAGGTTCACTTATGCTAGTCCCTGTAGTCTTTTAAAAATACTGTCATAGCATCAAGAGTTTCTAAATCTCCATCAGCATGATCAAGCTTTCTAATGCCTCATTTGTCCCCTTGTAAACAGTCAACAGGATATCTCCATCATTTGCCTCCACCCTATCTATTCCATTCCTACTGTATTAATGAGAGGAAAGAGAAAAAAATAAACTTGACAATAAGAAATATAGAGCAGTTTTCTTACTAAGGGATGTCAAGACTATGAAAACAGAATGTTAGCTAACATATATGCCTCTCCACATACCATGACTACACAGGTAGCTTTCTTTCTAGAAGTAGAAGATGGTTAATTTATGGTTTTTCATTCCAAGTGGCTTTGGGGTTCCCATTTAATAGGTAAAATAACAGAAACATCCGTCTGCAATTTATAGATGATACATGTGTCTCTCCCCCCGCCACCTTTAAATATATGGGCACTGAATTGTGAGAAAGGAAAGGATACCTTCCCATTCCTCCATGGTATTATGCCCAAACTGGGCTCAGGCCCAATTCCATATCCGAATTCTGAATCCATTAGTGGTTCTGCCTAAAAGGCTCGATTTTTCAAAATTATAACTTTTCTTTAAAACATAATATTTTCATTATTGACATTATTATCAGCAGAAAATATTAGCGATTGTTTACAGTAAGTGTGGAGTAAAACATAATTACAATGGGCTCTAAGAAGAAAAATATGAGGTGGTCATTTTTTTTGAAAGTGGATTCATCATTAACCATGAAGCTTTCTTCCCCTTTTGTTATCAAAACTCACTAGTAGATACCTAAATCTTTTAGTTCACACCTTGTCATAATTGGAGAAGTTATCTGATGATTATCCTATTTCTCAAATGGATCTCCGCAGACTGCTTTAGCAGTGTGACTCAGTGCTTACCCAAGACTGCCTTGGCATGAACCAGGGAAGGGGAGGCTGGAAGGGAAGAGGGGAAACGAAGGTGAAAAGCCCTGTCAGCAAATAGTAGAAGATGCAGAACAAAACATATATACAAACATTAGGCCCATAGAGCAAAAATGTTTTTAAACCCAGCCTCCCTTATGGACATAAATATTCTGTAGCTGTCATTCTGAAGGCACGTGAGAATCAACTGCTGCCAATCAGGCGGGAAGAGTTATTGAAATAAATCCCTTTGTCTCTTCTCCCCCAGGATTGACATCTTCAAGTACGTGATCTACGGCATCGCAGCTGCCTTCTTTGTGTATGGCATTCTGCTGATGGTGGAAGGTTTCTTCACCACCGGTGCCATCAAAGATCTCTATGGGGATTTCAAAATCACCACTTGCGGCAGATGCGTGAGCGCCTGGGTATGTTATTTGTCGGTGTTCAGGGTTGAATGCGGGCTTGTGTCAATAACACACAGGTGTTTGTATTCATCTGCCAAGAACTAAAGTATTTTTTTTTTAATCACAGTAACATTCCCTCCTGTGATGGCGATCTAAAATCTTAAAACTGTTATTTTCTAAATTAAGATTATTTCGTGTGAAAATTCAGCTGCAAATTCTCAAATCATATGCAACATAACTGGTTTTTGTTTTAGAGGCAGCAAAACAAAGGAGACTGATTTGTGACTTTCCCCCCCCCCAAAGGGCTGTGGGGTTCCCATACAATATTTAGAATAACAGAAAAAAATCCATCTGCAATTAGGGACAATATATGTGTCTCTTCTCCTTAAATATATGCCTTTGCATTTTACTGTAAATTTGAGAGAACTGTACTATGTAATTTCTGTTTAATATGATATAAGGTAAAAATTATACTGTATATTATCTTTTAAATCCTTACTGATACGGTATTTAATGGTAAATCAAACTTCTAGTCCTATTCTAGAGCTAATGGAATGCAGACAACACATGTGTAGCTGTTAAGCACAAAAGCAGTTTAAAAATGAAGGGCAATACAGATGAAAGTACTTTTGCATTTTTATGCAGAATGATTTTCCAATAAAGAAATGTTGAAACTCCCATCATTGACTAACAGGTTTCCCTTCCTTTCTCAGTGTTCCGTAGGAACGTCTACTTACCTTTCATATTAAGTGAGAGGTCTCTAATAAGGAATGAGATCGTTTATTTCAGTCTTACAGGAAAGTTTGAAAATAGCTATTACCCACCAAACTTTCGTTGGTAAGACCAAAGTTTTACCAGCTCGTAGCAAGTTCTGTCATGGTGCTTAGTGTCAGAGGTGATAATCACCTGAAAATACCTGGCCCAGTGTTACGGGAACCTGGAGTTGTCTCTGGAATCATTGCTTGTAAGACTCAGTTCTTTCCCGGGTGATGCTTACTGTATAACCAAGTCTTCAGGACTCGTAATATCAAATTACAGATCTGGAGGAAGGTAAGTTAAAGGTCTTTGATTCATTTCAAAAATAAAATATGATACTCTGTGAGCCAGTTGTCAGTGATATACCTCAGCAATTTCTCTATTAAGAAAGCAAGTTGTGAGGGTCACCTGGGTGGCTCAGTGGTTAAGCATCTGGCTTCGGCTCAGGTCATGATCTCAGGGTCCCTGCATCAGGCTCCCTGCTCAGCGGTGTGGCTTCTCTCCCTCTTCCTCTGCCATTCCCTCCACTTGTGCTCTCTCTCTCTCTAGCTCTCTGTCATATAAATAAATAAAATCTTGATTTGAGGTTCTTTTATATTCTGCCAAGAGAGTACAGCGATTTCAACGAACCATAGGCTTTCCCTCTGGTTGGGGCAGTATCGTTATAACACCATGTGAGTGTGTGAGTGTGTCCCTAACTCCTCTGGATCAGTTTACTCATTTACAGCATGATGTACTAGATCATCCGCAAAGCTCCTTCCAGCTTAGAGAGTCCATGATTCTAAAACACGATTCAAATAGTAGAGAAAAAGGAACTATGCAAGCACGTTTTTACCCCTGGGCAACAACCCTGTGCCAGGAAGAGTGCGGTTGCTTCTGCTGCTGCACTGAGAATTTTAAACTCAACACCGTGGGATTGGATGCCAAAGCAAACATGGCAGAAGAAAACGGACCTCTACACACAGTTAGTAATTGTCTGCTTACCCTTCAAACATCCCAGGGATATTTCAAATAAGAACATTTAAAGCGCAAACCTGAGCCCCCTTCCTTTCTGTAACAGTAACAAGTGTTCATCCGGCAGCAGCTGCATGGGGTCCTCCAGAGGCCATACAGGAGGGAGTCAGGCCCCTGAGACACCCCACCCACTCCTTGAGCACCCCCTTTGCCGCCTGGGAGTGAGCAGAACCCCGCAGAGCGCTGGAGTAGCGGGGGCCCAGCTCCGCTGCCTGGGAGCACGGCGTTGCGGGACTTGTGACCCTCTCTCCCCACAGCACACCCACCTCGCTGGACCCACTGGGCTTGTGGTCACAGGGAACGGGGAGGGCAGTCCAGTCACCCTCTCCAGCAACCCATTTTTCCTGTTCTCTATTTCCACTCCGCTGCTTTGTTTTCATTTGTAGGTCGATTACACCTTACAGTCTCCTGTGTTCTCTGAGTCACCTATTAGCCTGCATTATCCATTTCCTTCACATTAAAAATGTCCTGGTGATGCCACATCAATGCATTTCTTGGAATACTGGATAATATTAAAGGATGGAATACTTGTGGATGTTTGTTTGGCTTGGTTTGGTTTAGTTTCGTTTGCTTTTTTTGCAAAAAGCATATGAAGTGAAAAGCTTCCAGAATTAGTAGGAAACTTGTTATCCTAGCCCTGTTTCTCTACGTTTTCTAAAAAGTAAAATGGTTACTAATTGAATCTATATCAGCACAAATGCAGTTAATGTTAAAGCAGCATTTTATCACTGAAGAGAGGATACTAATCAATACTTTCTTTTTTTTTTCTATTTTATTTTATTTCTTTTCAGTGTTCCCACATTCACTGTTCATGCACCACACCCAGTGCTCCATGCAATACGTGCCCTCCATAATACCCACCACCAGGCTCACCCAACCTCCCACCCTCTCCCCTCCAAAACCCTGTTTGTTTCTCAGAGTCCACAGTCACTCATGGTTCGTTTCCCTCCTCCGATTTCCCCCAGCTCCCTTCTCCTCTCCATCTCCCCATGTCCTCCGTGTTATTCCTTATGTTCCACAAGTAAGTGAAACCATACGATAATTGACTCTCTCTGCTTGCCTTATTTCACTCAGCATAATCTCTTCCAGTCCCGTCCATGCTGATACAAAAGTTGGGTATTCATCCTTTCTGATGGAGGCATAATACTCCATTGTGTATATGGGCCACATCTTCCTTATCCATTCGTCCGTTGAAGGACATTTTGGCTCTTCCCACAGTTTGGCAACTTGGCCATTGCTGCTATGAACATTGGGGTACAGACGGCCCTTCCTTTCAATACATCAGTATTTTGGGGGTAAATACCCAGTAGTGCAATTGCAGGGTCATAGGGAAGCTCTACTTTTAATTTCTTAAGGAATCTCCACACTGTTTTCTTAATGAATGTTCTTGAAAGCACAACTTGATCTGCATTATGGGTTTCCTCTCACACAATATCAAGACCAATTCAGGTTCATTTTCAAAATTTTAAATGCGATCCTTCGAAACCCTGAATGTGAGGCACATAAAACATAAAAGCACAGTATTAACCTTTGTATTAGGGTAGCACGTGAAAAGTTATTAAAATACTTGAAGTAACAAAATTTACTTAAATTAAATATTAAATGGCACCAGGCTGAGTATGAGTCAACAATGTTATTTGATACATTAAACCTGAATTAAATAAGTTTAGTGAATATAGAAACATTTCTTTTCTTTTCTTTTTTTAATCTTTTTTTTTTAAGATTGTATTTGTTTTTTTGACAGAGATCACAAGTAGGCAGAGAGGCAGGCAGAGAGAGAGAGAAGGAAGCAGGCTCCCCAGTGAGCAGAGAACCCGATGTGGGGCTTGATCCCAGAACTCTGGGATCATGACCTGAGCCGAAGGCAGAGGCTTTGACCCAATGAGCCACCCAGGTGACCCATAGAAATATTTATTTTCTTTGAATTTCCTCTCCATTAAATATTAAACCAAAAAATATATTTATTCAGTCACAACTGGAGAGGCATTCAGTGTCTCACATTTTGAAATGTGGAAGTATGTATTGTGTCATCACTAAGTGTTCTCATTTCCCAGAATTTCCTAATTACCATTATGACACCAACATGGATCTCGAATCTGTCTATGCTTGTTCCAACACTTTAGGTTTTTTTTTTAAGATTTTATTTATTTATGTGACACAGAGAGAAAGAGATCACAAGTAGGCAGAGAGGCAGGCAGAGAGAGGAAGGTAAGCAGGCTCCCTGCCAAGCAGAGAGCCTGATGCGGGGCTCAACCTAGGACCCTGAGATCATGACCAGAGCCTGAGGCAGAGGCTTAACCCACTGAGCCACCCAGGTGCCCCGATGCTTTAGATTTTTAAGTCCAACAGTTTTGAAGTAATAGAACTCTTAAATGTACTATTCTCTGTGGGAATGCCTACATTTGTTTTTCATAAATCTACCAGCTCTAGACTCAAATAAAACAAGAAAAACTTTAGAAAATACGTGTATTCATTTGCGAGGGCTTGCTGTAACAGAGGTACCACAATGAATAGCTTCAACAGTGGAAATTTATTGTCTCATGTTTCTGGAAGCCAGAAGTCCCAGGTCAGGGTGTTGGGAGGGTTGGTCCCTTCTGAGGCCATATGGGAGAATCTGTTCCTCTAGCCTTGGTATGTTGCTGTCATCTCTGGCGTCCCAGGCTTCTAGAAACCTCACCCCCAAAATTGCTCTCGTCTTCTCATGGTGTCCTCCCTGAATGCTTGTCTGCGCTCAGCCTTCCCTGTCTCCAGGACCCTGTTGTATTGGATTAGGGCCCTCATTTTTTTTTATTAATTTCATTTCTTTTCAGCGTAACAGAATTCATAGTTTTACACCACACCCAGTGCTCCATGCAGTGTGTGCCCTCCATA